>JAZARR010000274.1:0-214848 GCA_037389465.1 Baylisascaris procyonis
CTGTTGAAGACGACGCACTGTTGAAGGTGAGGCGCTGTTGAGGACGACGCACTGTTGAAGGTGAGGCGCTGTTGAAGGAGACGCACTGTTGAAGGTGAGGCGCTGTTGAAGACGACGCACTGTTGAAGACGACGCACTGTTGAAGGTGAGGCGCTGTTGAAGGAGACGCACTGGTTAGGTGAGGCGCTGTTGAAGACGACGCACTGTTGAAGGCGGCGCACTGTTGAAGGTGTGGCACTGTTGAAGGCGACGCACTGTTGAAGACGACGCACTGTTGAAGGTGAGGCGCTGTTGAAGACGACGCACTGTTGAAGGTGAGGCGCTGTTGAAGACGACGCACTGTTGAAGGTGAGGCGCTGTTGAAGGCGACGCACTGTTGAAGGTGAGGCGCTGTTGAAGACGACGCACTGTTGAAGGTGAGGCGCTGTTGAAGACGACGCACTGTTGAAGACGACGCACTGTTGAAGACGACGCACTGTTGAAGGTGAGGCGCTGTTGAAGACGACGCACTGTTGAAGGCGGCCGACTGTTGAAGGTGACGGCACTGTTGAAGGCGACGCACTGTTGAAGACGACGCACTGTTGAAGGTGAGGCGCTGTTGAAGACGACGCACTGTTGAAGGTGAGGCGCTGTTGAGGACGACGCACTGTTGAAGGTGAGGCGCTGTTGAAGGAGACGCACTGTTGAAGGTGAGGCGCTGTTGAAGACGACGCACTGTTGAAGACGACGCACTGTTGAAGGTGAGGCGCTGTTGAAGGAGACGCACTGTTGAAGGTGAGGCGCTGTTGAAGGCGACGCACTGTTGAAGGTGTGGCACTGTTGAAGGCGACGCACTGTTGAAGGCGACGCACTGTTGAAGGTGAGGCGCTGTTGAAGAGACGCACTGTTGAAGGTGAGGCGCTGTTGAAGACGACGCACTGTTGAAGACGACGCACTGTTGAAGGTGAGGCGCTGTTGAAGACGACGCACTGTTGAAGGTGAGGCACTGTTGAAGACGACGCACTGTTGAAGGTGAGGCGTGTTGAAGGCGACGCAATGTTGAAGGTGACGCACTGTTGAAGGTGGCACTGTTGAAGGTGACGCACTGTTGAAGGTGAGGCGCTGTTGAAGGAGACGCACTGTTGAAGGTGAGGCACTGTTGAAGGCGACGCACTGTTGAAGGCGACGCACTGTTGAAGGTGAGGCGCTGTTGAAGACGACGCACTGTTGAAGGTGAGGCGCTGTTGAAGGCGACGCACTGTTGAAGGTGAGGCGCTGTTGAAGGAGACGCACTGTTGAAGGTGAGGCGCTGTTGAAGACGACGCACTGTTGAAGGTGAGGCACTGTTGAAGGTGAGGCGCTGTTGAAGACGACGCACTGTTGAAGGTGAGGCACTGTTGAAGGTGACGTGACTGTTGAAGACGACGCACTGTTGAAGGCGACGCACTGTTGAAGGTGAGGCGCTGTTGAAGACGACGCACTGTTGAAGGTGAGGCGCTGTTGAAGACGACGCACTGTTGAAGGTGAGGCGCTGTTGAAGGAGACGCACTGTTGAAGGTGAGGCGCTGTTGAAGACGACGCACTGTTGAAGACGACGCACTGTTGAAGGCGACGCACTGTTGAAGACGACGCACTGTTGAAGGTGAGGCGCTGTTGAAGACGACGCACTGTTGAAGGTGAGGCGCTGTTGAAGGCGACGCACTGTTGAAGGTGAGGCGCTGTTGAAGACGACGCACTGTTGAAGGTGAGGCGCTGTTGAGGACGACGCACTGTTGAAGGTGAGGCGCTGTTGAAGGACGACGCACTGTTGAAGGTGAGGCGCTGTTGAAGACGACGCACTGTTGAAGACGACGCACTGTTGAAGGTGAGGCGCTGTTGAAGACGACGCACTGTTGAAGGTGAGGCGCTGTTGAAGGCGACGCACTGTTGAAGACGACGCACTGTTGAAGGTGTGGCACTGTTGAAGACGACGCACTGTTGAAGGTGAGGCGCTGTTGAAGACGACGCACTGTTGAAGGTGAGGCGCTGTTGAAGGTGAGGCACTGTTGAAGGTGAGGCGCTGTTGAAGGCGACGCACTGTTGAAGGTGAGGCGCTGTTGAAGACGACGCACTGTTGAAGGTGTGGCACTGTTGAAGGCGACGCACTGTTGAAGAGGCACTGTTGAAGGTGACGCGCTGTTGAAGACGACGCACTGTTGAAGGTGAGGCGCTGTTGAAGGCGACGCACTGTTGAAGGTGAGGCGCTGTTGAAGACGACGCACTGTTGAAGACGACGCACTGTTGAAGGTGAGGCGCTGTTGAAGGTGACGCACTGTTGAAGACGACGCACTGTTGAAGGCGACGCACTGTTGAAGGTGAGGCGCTGTTGAAGACGACGCACTGTTGAAGGTGAGGCGCTGTTGAGGACGACGCACTGTTGAAGGTGAGGCGCTGTTGAAGGAGACGCACTGTTGAAGGTGAGGCGCTGTTGAAGACGACGCACTGTTGAAGACGACGCACTGTTGAAGGTGAGGCGCTGTTGAAGACGACGCACTGTTGAAGGTGAGGCGCTGTTGAAGGCGACGCACTGTTGAAGGCGGCGCACTGTTGAAGGTGTGGCACTGTTGAAGGCGACGCACTGTTGAAGACGACGCACTGTTGAAGGTGAGGCGCTGTTGAAGACGACGCACTGTTGAAGGTGAGGCGCTGTTGAAGGTGAGGCGCTGTTGAAGGAGACGCACTGTTGAAGGTGAGGCGCTGTTGAAGACGACGCACTGTTGAAGGTGTGGCACTGTTGAAGGCGACGCACTGTTGAAGACGACGCACTGTTGAAGGTGAGGCGCTGTTGAAGACGACGCACTGTTGAAGGTGAGGCGCTGTTGAAGGCGACGCACTGTTGAAGGTGAGGCGCTGTTGAAGACGACGCACTGTTGAAGGTGAGGCGCTGTTGAGGACGACGCACTGTTGAAGGTGAGGCGCTGTTGAAGGAGACGCACTGTTGAAGGTGAGGCGCTGTTGAAGACGACGCACTGTTGAAGACGACGCACTGTTGAAGGTGAGGCGCTGTTGAAGGAGACGCACTGTTGAAGGTGAGGCGCTGTTGAAGGCGACGCACTGTTGAAGGTGTGCGCACTGTTGAAGGCGACGCACTGTTGAAGACGACGCACTGTTGAAGGTGAGGCGCTGTTGAAGACGACGCACTGTTGAAGGTGAGGCGCTGTTGAAGGCGACGCACTGTTGAAGGCGACGCACTGTTGAAGGTGAGGCGCTGTTGAAGACGACGCACTGTTGAAGGTGAGGCGCTGTTGAAGGAGACGCACTGTTGAAGGTGAGGCGCTGTTGAAGGCGACGCACTGTTGAAGACGACGCACTGTTGAAGGTGAGGCGCTGTTGAAGACGACGCACTGTTGAAGGTGAGGCGCTGTTGAAGGAGACGCACTGTTGAAGGTGTGGCACTGTTGAAGACGACGCACTGTTGAAGGCGACGCACTGTTGAAGGTGAGGCGCTGTTGAAGACGACGCACTGTTGAAGGTGAGGCGCTGTTGAGGACGACGCACTGTTGAAGGTGAGGCGCTGTTGAAGGAGACGCACTGTTGAAGGTGAGGCGCTGTTGAAGACGACGCACTGTTGAAGACGACGCACTGTTGAAGGTGAGGCGCTGTTGAAGGAGACGCACTGTTGAAGGTGAGGCGCTGTTGAAGGCGACGCACTGTTGAAGGTGAGGCACTGTTGAAGGTGACGCACTGTTGAAGACGACGCACTGTTGAAGGTGAGGCGCTGTTGAGGACGACGCACTGTTGAAGGTGAGGCGCTGTTGAAGACGACGCACTGTTGAAGGTGAGGCGCTGTTGAAGACGACGCACTGTTGAAGACGACGCACTGTTGAAGACGACGCACTGTTGAAGGTGAGGCGCTGTTGAAGACGACGCACTGTTGAAGGTGAGGCGCTGTTGAAGGACGACGCACTGTTGAAGGTGAGGCGCTGTTGAAGACGACGCACTGTTGAAGGCGACGCACTGTTGAAGGTGAGGCGCTGTTGAAGACGACGCACTGTTGAAGGTGAGGCGCTGTTGAGGACGACGCACTGTTGAAGGTGAGGCGCTGTTGAAGGAGACGCACTGTTGAAGGTGAGGCGCTGTTGAAGACGACGCACTGTTGAAGACGACGCACTGTTGAAGGTGAGGCGCTGTTGAAGGAGACGCACTGTTGAAGGTGAGGCGCTGTTGAAGGCGACGCACTGTTGAAGGTGAGGCGCTGTTGAAGACGACGCACTGTTGAAGGTGAGGCGCTGTTGAAGACGACGCACTGTTGAAGGTGAGGCGCTGTTGAAGGTGAGGCGCTGTTGAAGGACACGCACTGTTGAAGGTGAGGCGCTGTTGAAGGCGACGCACTGTTTAAGGTGTGGCACTGTTGAAGGCGACGCACTGTTGAAGACGACGCACTGTTGAAGGTGAGGCGCTGTTGAAGACGACGCACTGTTGAAGGTGAGGCGCTGTTGAAGGCGACGCACTGTTGAAGGTGAGGCGCTGTTGAAGGACGACGCACTGTTGAAGGTGAGGCGCTGTTGAGGACGATGCACTGTTGAAGGTGAGGCGCTGTTGAAGGAGACGCACTGTTGAAGGTGAGGCGCTGTTGAAGGAGACGCACTGTTGAAGGTGAGGCGCTGTTGAAGGCGACGCACTGTTGAAGGTGAGGCGCTGTTGAAGACGACGCACTGTTGAAGACGACGCACTGTTGAAGGTGAGGCGCTGTTGAAGGAGACGCACTGTTGAAGGTGAGGCGCTGTTGAAGGCGACGCACTGTTGAAGGTGTGGCACTGTTGAAGGCGACGCACTGTTGAAGACGACGCACTGTTGAAGGTGAGGCGCTGTTGAAGACGACGCACTGTTGAAGGTGAGGCGCTGTTGAAGGCGACGCACTGTTGAAGGTGAGGCGCTGTTGAAGACGACGCACTGTTGAAGGTGAGGCGCTGTTGAAGACGACGCACTGTTGAAGGTGAGGCGCTGTTGAAGACGACGCACTGTTGAAGGTGAGGCGCTGTTGAAGACGACGCACTGTTGAAGGTGAGGCGCTGTTGAAGGCGACGCACTGTTGAAGGTGAGGCGCTGTTGAAGACGACGCACTGTTGAAGGTGAGGCGCTGTTGAGGACGACGCACTGTTGAAGGTGAGGCGCTGTTGAAGGAGACGCACTGTTGAAGGTGAGGCGCTGCTGTTGAAGACGACGCACTGTTGAAGACGAGGCACTGTTGAAGGTGAGGCGCTGTTGAAGGAGACGCACTGTTGAAGGTGAGGCACTGTCGAAGGTGAGGCACTGTTGAAGACGACGCACTGTTGAAGGTGAGGCACTGTTGACGACGCACTGTTGAAGGTGAGGCGCTGTTGAAGACGACGCACTGTTGAAGGTGAGGCGCTGTTGAAGGTGACGCACTGTTGAAGACGACGCACTGTTGAAGACGACGCACTGTTGAAGGTGAGGCGCTGTTGAAGACGACGCACTGTTGAAGGTGACGCACTGTTGAAGGTGAGCACTGTTGAAGGCGACGCACTGTTGAAGGTGAGGCACTGTTGAAGACGACGCACTGTTGAAGGTGAGGCGCTGTTGAAGGAGACGCACTGTTGAAGGTGAGGCGCTGTTGAAGAGACGCACTGTTGAAGGCGACGCACTGTTGAAGGTGAGGCACTGTTGAAGACGACGCACTGTTGAAGGTGACGCGCTGTTGAAGACGACGCACTGTTGAAGGTGAGGCGCTGTTGAAGACGACGCACTGTTGAAGGTGAGGCACTGTTGAAGGCGACGCACTGTTGAAGGTGAGGCACTGTTGAAGGTGACGCGCTGTTGAAGGAGACGCACTGTTGAAGGTGAGGCGCTGTTGAAGGCGACGCACTGTTGAAGGTGAGGCACTGTTGAAGGCGACGCACTGTTGAAGACGACGCACTGTTGAAGGTGAGGCGCTGTTGAAGAGACGCACTGTTGAAGGTGAGGCGCTGTTGAAGACGACGCACTGTTGAAGGTGAGGCGCTGTTGAAGACGACGCACTGTTGAAGGTGAGGCGCTGTTGAGGACGACGCACTGTTGAAGGTGAGGCGCTGTTGAAGGACGACGCACTGTTGAAGGTGAGGCGCTGTTGAAGACGACGCACTGTTGAAGGTGAGGCACTGTTGAAGGCGACGCACTGTTGAAGGTGAGGCACTGTTGAAGGCGACGCACTGTTGAAGACGACGCACTGTTGAAGGTGAGGCGCTGTTGAAGACGACGCACTGTTGAAGGTGAGGCGCTGTTGAAGGCGACGCACTGTTGAAGACGACGCACTGTTGAAGGTGAGGCGCTGTTGAAGACGACGCACTGTTGAAGGTGAGGCGCTGTTGAAGGCGACGCACTGTTGAAGGTGAGGCACTGTTGAAGGACGCACTGTTGAAGACGACGCACTGTTGAAGGTGAGGCACTGTTGAAGACGACGCACTGTTGAAGGTGAGGCGCTGTTGAAGGAGACGCACTGTTGAAGGTGAGGCGCTGTTGAAGACGACGCACTGTTGAAGGCGACGCACTGTTGAAGGTGAGGCGCTGTTGAAGACGACGCACTGTTGAAGGTGAGGCGCTGTTGAAGACGACGCACTGTTGAAGGTGAGGCGCTGTTGAAGGACGACGCACTGTTGAAGGTGAGGCGCTGTTGAAGACGACGCACTGTTGAAGGCGACGCACTGTTGAAGGTGAGGCACTGTTGAAGGCGACGCACTGTTGAAGGTGAGGCGCTGTTGAAGACGACGCACTGTTGAAGGTGAGGCACTGTTGAAGGCGACGCACTGTTGAAGGCGACGCACTGTTGAAGGTGAGGCGCTGTTGAAGACGACGCACTGTTGAAGGTGAGGCGCTGTTGAAGGTGACGCACTGTTGAAGGTGAGGCACTGTTGAAGGTGAGGCACTGTTGAAGACGACGCACTGTTGAAGGTGAGGCACTGTTGAAGGCGACGCACTGTTGAAGGTGAGGCACTGTTGAAGGTGACGCACTGTTGAAGACGACGCACTGTTGAAGGTGAGGCACTGTTGAAGACGACGCACTGTTGAAGGTGAGGCGCTGTTGAAGACGACGCACTGTTGAAGGTGAGGCGCTGTTGAAGACGACGCACTGTTGAAGGTGAGGCGCTGTTGAAGACGACGCACTGTTGAAGGTGAGGCGCTGTTGAAGGCGACGCACTGTTGAAGGTGAGGCGCTGTTGAAGACGACGCACTGTTGAAGACGACGCACTGTTGAAGGTGAGGCGCTGTTGAAGGACGACGCACTGTTGAAGGTGAGGCGCTGTTGAAGGCGACGCACTGTTGAAGGTGAGGCACTGTTGAAGGCGACGCACTGTTGAAGACGACGCACTGTTGAAGGTGAGGCGCTGTTGAAGACGACGCACTGTTGAAGGTGAGGCGCTGTTGAAGACGACGCACTGTTGAAGGTGAGGCGCTGTTGAAGGCGACGCACTGTTGAAGGTGAGGCGCTGTTGAAGACGACGCACTGTTGAAGGTGAGGCGCTGTTGAAGACGACGCACTGTTGAAGGTGAGGCGCTGTTGAAGGCGACGCACTGTTGAAGGTGAGGCGCTGTTGAAGGCGACGCACTGTTGAAGGCGACGCACTGTTGAAGGTGAGGCACTGTTGAAGGCGACGCACTGTTGAAGGTGAGGCACTGTTGAAGACGACGCACTGTTGAAGGTGACGCACTGTTGAAGGTGAGGCACTGTTGAAGACGACGCACTGTTGAAGGTGAGGCACTGTTGAAGGCGACGCACTGTTGAAGGTGAGGCACTGTTGAAGGAGACGCACTGTTGAAGGTGAGGCACTGTTGAAGGTGAGGCGCTGTTGAAGGCGACGCACTGTTGAAGGTGAGGCGCTGTTGAAGGCGACGCACTGTTGAAGGTGAGGCGCTGTTGAAGACGACGCACTGTTGAAGGCGACGGCACTGTTGAAGGTGAGGCACTGTTGAAGGCGACGCACTGTTGAAGGACGCACTGTTGAAGGTGAGGCACTGTTGAAGACGACGCACTGTTGAAGGTGAGGCGCTGTTGAAGACGACGCACTGTTGAAGGTGAGGCGCTGTTGAAGGCGACGCACTGTTGAAGGTGAGGCGCTGTTGAAGACGACGCACTGTTGAAGGTGAGGCGCTGTTGAAGACGACGCACTGTTGAAGGTGAGGCACTGTTGAAGGCGACGCACTGTTGAAGGTGAGGCGCTGTTGAAGGCGACGCACTGTTGAAGGTGAGGCACTGTTGAAGGTGACGCACTGTTGAAGGTGAGGCGCTGTTGAAGGCGACGCACTGTTGAAGGTGAGGCGCTGTTGAAGACGACGCACTGTTGAAGGTGAGGCGCTGTTGAAGGCGACGCACTGTTGAAGGTGAGGCGCTGTTGAAGACGACGCACTGTTGAAGGTGAGGCGCTGTTGAAGACGACGCACTGTTGAAGGTGACGCACTGTTGAAGGTGAGGCGCTGTTGAAGGCGACGCACTGTTGAAGGTGAGGCGCTGTTGAAGACGACGCACTGTTGAAGGTGAGGCACTGTTGAAGGCGACGCACTGTTGAAGACGACGCACTGTTGAAGGTGAGGCGCTGTTGAAGACGACGCACTGTTGAAGGTGAGGCGCTGTTGAAGGCGACGCACTGTTGAAGACGACGCACTGTTGAAGGTGAGGCGCTGTTGAAGACGACGCACTGTTGAAGGTGAGGCACTGTTGAAGGCGACGCACTGTTGAAGGCGACGCACTGTTGAAGGTGAGGCACTGTTGAAGACGACGCACTGTTGAAGGTGAGGCGCTGTTGAAGACGACGCACTGTTGAAGGTGAGGCGCTGTTGAAGGCGACGCACTGTTGAAGGTGAGGCACTGTTGAAGGCGACGCACTGTTGAAGGCGACGCACTGTTGAAGGTGAGGCGCTGTTGAAGACGACGCACTGTTGAAGGTGAGGCGCTGTTGAAGACGACGCACTGTTGAAGGTGAGGCGCTGTTGAAGACGACGCACTGTTGAAGGTGAGGCGCTGTTGAAGACGACGCACTGTTGAAGGTGAGGCACTGTTGAAGGTGAGGCACTGTTGAAGGCGACGCACTGTTGAAGGTGAGGCGCTGTTGAAGACGACGCACTGTTGAAGGTGAGGCACTGTTGAAGACGACGCACTGTTGAAGGTGAGGCGCTGTTGAAGACGACGCACTGTTGAAGGTGAGGCGCTGTTGAAGACGACGCACTGTTGAAGGTGAGGCGCTGTTGAAGGCGACGCACTGTTGAAGGTGAGGCGCTGTTGAAGGCGACGCACTGTTGAAGGTGAGGCACTGTTGAAGGTGACGCACTGTTGAAGACGACGCACTGTTGAAGGTGAGGCACTGTTGAAGACGACGCACTGTTGAAGGTGAGGCGCTGTTGAAGACGACGCAATGTTGAAGGTGAGGCGCTGTTGAAGACGACGCACTGTTGAAGGTGAGGCGCTGTTGAAGGACGACGCACTGTTGAAGGTGAGGCGCTGTTGAAGGACGACGCACTGTTGAAGGTGAGGCACTGTTGAAGACGACGCACTGTTGAAGACGACGCACTGTTGAAGGTGAGGCACTGTTGAAGGCGACGCACTGTTGAAGGTGAGGCGCTGTTGAAGACGACGCACTGTTGAAGACGACGCACTGTTGAAGGTGAGGCGCTGTTGAAGACGACGCACTGTTGAAGGTGAGGCGCTGTTGAAGACGACGCACTGTTGAAGGTGAGGCACTGTTGAAGGCGACGCACTGTTGAAGGTGAGGCGCTGTTGAAGACGACGCACTGTTGAAGGTGAGGCGCTGTTGAAGACGACGCACTGTTGAAGGTGAGGCACTGTTGAAGACGACGCACTGTTGAAGGTGAGGCGCTGTTGAAGACGACGCACTGTTGAAGGTGACGCACTGTTGAAGGTGAGGCACTGTTGAAGGCGACGCACTGTTGAAGGTGAGGCGCTGTTGAAGGCGACGCACTGTTGAAGGTGAGGCACTGTTGAAGGCGACGCACTGTTGAAGGTGACGCACTGTTGAAGGTGAGGCACTGTTGAAGGTGACGCACTGTTGAAGGTGAGGCGCTGTTGAAGACGACGCACTGTTGAAGGTGAGGCACTGTTGAAGACGACGCACTGTTGAAGGTGAGGCGCTGTTGAAGACGACGCACTGTTGAAGGTGAGGCACTGTTGAAGGCGACGCACTGTTGAAGACGACGCACTGTTGAAGGTGAGGCGCTGTTGAAGGCGACGCACTGTTGAAGGTGAGGCGCTGTTGAAGGCGACGCACTGTTGAAGGCGAGGCACTGTTGAAGGTGACGCACTGTTGAAGGTGAGGCACTGTTGAAGACGACGCACTGTTGAAGGTGAGGCGCTGTTGAAGGCGACGCACTGTTGAAGGTGAGGCGCTGTTGAAGGTGAGGCGCTGTTGAAGGTGACGCACTGTTGAAGGTGAGGCGCTGTTGAAGGCGACGCACTGTTGAAGGTGAGGCACTGTTGAAGGCGACGCACTGTTGAAGACGACGCACTGTTGAAGGTGAGGCGCTGTTGAAGACGACGCACTGTTGAAGGTGAGGCGCTGTTGAAGGCGACGCACTGTTGAAGGTGAGGCGCTGTTGAAGACGACGCACTGTTGAAGGTGAGGCGCTGTTGAAGACGACGCACTGTTGAAGGTGAGGCGCTGTTGAAGGCGACGCACTGTTGAAGGTGAGGCGCTGTTGAAGACGACGCACTGTTGAAGACGACGCACTGTTGAAGGTGAGGCGCTGTTGAAGGAGACGCACTGTTGAAGGTGAGGCGCTGTTGAAGGCGACGCACTGTTGAAGGTGAGGCACTGTTGAAGGCGACGCACTGTTGAAGACGACGCACTGTTGAAGGTGAGGCGCTGTTGAAGACGACGCACTGTTGAAGGTGAGGCACTGTTGAAGGCGACGCACTGTTGAAGACGACGCACTGTTGAAGGTGAGGCGCTGTTGAAGACGACGCACTGTTGAAGGTGAGGCGCTGTTGAAGGAGACGCACTGTTGAAGGTGAGGCGCTGTTGAAGGTGAGGCACTGTTGAAGACGACGCACTGTTGAAGGTGAGGCACTGTTGAAGGCGACGCACTGTTGAAGGTGAGGCGCTGTTGAAGGTGACGCACTGTTGAAGGTGAGGCACTGTTGAAGGTGACGCACTGTTGAAGGCGACGCACTGTTGAAGGTGAGGCGCTGTTGAAGACGACGCACTGTTGAAGGTGAGGCGCTGTTGAAGACGACGCACTGTTGAAGGTGAGGCACTGTTGAAGGACGACGCACTGTTGAAGGTGAGGCGCTGTTGAAGACGACGCACTGTTGAAGGTGACGCACTGTTGAAGGCGACGCACTGTTGAAGGAGACGCACTGTTGAAGGTGAGGCGCTGTTGAAGGCGACGCACTGTTGAAGGTGAGGCACTGTTGAAGGCGACGCACTGTTGAAGACGACGCACTGTTGAAGGTGAGGCGCTGTTGAAGACGACGCACTGTTGAAGGTGAGGCGCTGTTGAAGACGACGCACTGTTGAAGGCGAGGCACTGTTGAAGACGACGCACTGTTGAAGGTGACGCACTGTTGAAGACGACGCACTGTTGAAGGTGAGGCGCTGTTGAAGACGACGCACTGTTGAAGGTGAGGCACTGTTGAAGGCGACGCACTGTTGAAGGTGAGGCACTGTTGAAGACGACGCACTGTTGAAGACGACGCACTGTTGAAGGTGAGGCACTGTTGAAGACGACGCACTGTTGAAGGTGAGGCGCTGTTGAAGACGACGCACTGTTGAAGGTGAGGCGCTGTTGAAGGACGACGCACTGTTGAAGGTGAGGCGCTGTTGAAGACGACGCACTGTTGAAGACGACGCACTGTTGAAGGTGAGGCACTGTTGAAGGCGACGCACTGTTGAAGGTGAGGCGCTGTTGAAGGCGACGCACTGTTGAAGGTGAGGCGCTGTTGAAGACGACGCACTGTTGAAGGTGAGGCGCTGTTGAAGGCGACGCACTGTTGAAGGTGAGGCACTGTTGAAGGTGAGGCACTGTTGAAGGTGACGCACTGTTGAAGGTGAGGCACTGTTGAAGGCGACGCACTGTTGAAGGTGAGGCACTGTTGAAGGCGACGCACTGTTGAAGACGACGCACTGTTGAAGGTGAGGCGCTGTTGAAGACGACGCACTGTTGAAGGTGAGGCACTGTTGAAGACGACGCACTGTTGAAGGTGAGGCGCTGTTGAAGACGACGCACTGTTGAAGGTGAGGCGCTGTTGAAGACGACGCACTGTTGAAGGTGAGGCGCTGTTGAAGACGACGCACTGTTGAAGGTGAGGCGCTGTTGAAGACGACGCACTGTTGAAGGTGAGGCACTGTTGAAGGTGACGCACTGTTGAAGGTGACGCACTGTTGAAGGTGAGGCGCTGTTGAAGACGACGCACTGTTGAAGGTGAGGCGCTGTTGAAGGACGACGCACTGTTGAAGGTGAGGCACTGTTGAAGGCGACGCACTGTTGAAGGTGAGGCACTGTTGAAGGCGACGCACTGTTGAAGACGACGCACTGTTGAAGGTGAGGCACTGTTGAAGGCGACGCACTGTTGAAGGTGAGGCGCTGTTGAAGGCGACGCACTGTTGAAGGTGAGGCGCTGTTGAAGACGACGCACTGTTGAAGGTGAGGCGCTGTTGAAGACGACGCACTGTTGAAGGTGAGGCGCTGTTGAAGGCGACGCACTGTTGAAGGTGAGGCGCTGTTGAAGGAGACGCACTGTTGAAGGTGAGGCGCTGTTGAAGACGACGCACTGTTGAAGGCGGCGCACTGTTGAAGGTGTGGCACTGTTGAAGGCGACGCACTGTTGAAGACGACGCACTGTTGAAGGTGGGGCACTGTTGAAGGTGTGGCACTGTTGAAGGCGACGCACTGTTGAAGACGACGCACTGTTGAAGGTGAGGCGCTGTTGAAGACGACGCACTGTTGAAGGTGAGGCGCTGTTGAAGGACGACGCACTGTTGAAGGTGAGGCGCTGTTGAAGACGACGCACTGTTGAAGACGACGCACTGTTGAAGGTGAGGCGCTGTTGAAGGCGACGCACTGTTGAAGGTGAGGCGCTGTTGAAGACGACGCACTGTTGAAGGCGACGCACTGTTGAAGGTGAGGCACTGTTGAAGGCGACGCACTGTTGAAGACGACGCACTGTTGAAGGTGAGGCGCTGTTGAAGACGACGCACTGTTGAAGGTGAGGCGCTGTTGAAGACGACGCACTGTTGAAGGTGAGGCGCTGTTGAAGGCGACGCACTGTTGAAGGTGAGGCGCTGTTGAAGACGACGCACTGTTGAAGGTGAGGCGCTGTTGAAGACGACGCACTGTTGAAGGCGAGGCACTGTTGAAGACGACGCACTGTTGAAGGTGAGGCGCTGTTGAAGACGACGCACTGTTGAAGGTGAGGCGCACTGTTGAAGGCGACGCACTGTTGAAGGTGAGGCACTGTTGAAGGCGACGCACTGTTGAAGGTGAGGCGCTGTTGAAGACGACGCACTGTTGAAGGTGAGGCGCTGTTGAAGACGACGCACTGTTGAAGGTGAGGCGCTGTTGAAGGAGACGCACTGTTGAAGGTGAGGCACTGTTGAAGACGACGCACTGTTGAAGACGACGCACTGTTGAAGGTGAGGCGCTGTTGAAGGAGACGCACTGTTGAAGGTGAGGCGCTGTTGAAGGCGACGCACTGTTGAAGGTGAGGCACTGTTGAAGGCGACGCACTGTTGAAGACGACGCACTGTTGAAGGTGAGGCGCTGTTGAAGACGACGCACTGTTGAAGGTGAGGCGCTGTTGAAGACGACGCACTGTTGAAGGTGAGGCGCTGTTGAAGGACGACGCACTGTTGAAGGTGAGGCGCTGTTGAAGGACGACGCACTGTTGAAGGTGAGGCGCTGTTGAAGACGACGCACTGTTGAAGGCGACGCACTGTTGAAGGTGAGGCACTGTTGAAGGTGACGCACTGTTGAAGGTGACGCACTGTTGAAGACGACGCACTGTTGAAGGTGAGGCACTCTTGAAGGCGACGCACTGTTGAAGACGACGCACTGTTGAAGGTGAGGCGCTGTTGAAGACGACGCACTGTTGAAGGTGAGGCGCTGTTGAAGGAGACGCACTGTTGAAGGTGAGGCGCTGTTGAAGACGACGCACTGTTGAAGGTGACGCACTGTTGAAGGTGAGGCGCTGTTGAAGGACGACGCACTGTTGAAGGTGAGGCGCTGTTGAAGACGACGCACTGTTGAAGGCGACGCACTGTTGAAGGTGTGGCACTGTTGAAGGCGACGCACTGTTGAAGACGACGCACTGTTGAAGGTGAGGCGCTGTTGAAGACGACGCACTGTTGAAGGTGAGGCGCTGTTGAAGGCGACGCACTGTTGAAGGTGAGGCGCTGTTGAAGACGACGCACTGTTGAAGGTGAGGCACTGTTGAAGGCGACGCACTGTTGAAGACGACGCACTGTTGAAGACGACGCACTGTTGAAGGTGAGGCGCTGTTGAAGACGACGCACTGTTGAAGGTGAGGCGCTGTTGAAGACGACGCACTGTTGAAGGTGACGCACTGTTGAAGACGACGCACTGTTGAAGGTGAGGCGCTGTTGAAGACGACGCACTGTTGAAGGTGAGGCGCTGTTGAAGACGACGCACTGTTGAAGGTGAGGCGCTGTTGAAGGCGACGCACTGTTGAAGGTGAGGCGCTGTTGAAGACGACGCACTGTTGAAGGTGACGCACTGTTGAAGGTGAGGCACTGTTGAAGGCGACGCACTGTTGAAGGTGAGGCACTGTTGAAGGCGACGCACTGTTGAAGGTGAGGCACTGTTGAAGGCGACGCACTGTTGAAGGTGAGGCACTGTTGAAGGCGACGCACTGTTGAAGGTGAGGCGCTGTTGAAGACGACGCACTGTTGAAGGTGAGGCGCTGTTGAGGACGACGCACTGTTGAAGGTGAGGCGCTGTTGAAGGCGACGCACTGTTGAAGGTGAGGCGCTGTTGAAGACGACGCACTGTTGAAGACGACGCACTGTTGAAGGTGAGGCACTGTTGAAGGAGACGCACTGTTGAAGGTGAGGCGCTGTTGAAGACGACGCACTGTTGAAGGTGGCGCACTGTTGAAGGCGACGCACTGTTGAAGGTGAGGCGCTGTTGAAGGCGACGCACTGTTGAAGGTGAGGCGCTGTTGAAGACGACGCACTGTTGAAGGTGAGGCGCTGTTGAAGGCGACGCACTGTTGAAGGTGAGGCGCTGTTGAAGGCGACGCACTGTTGAAGGTGAGGCACTGTTGAAGGCGACGCACTGTTGAAGACGACGCACTGTTGAAGGTGAGGCGCTGTTGAAGGCGACGCACTGTTGAAGGTGAGGCACTGTTGAAGGCGACGCACTGTTGAAGGTGAGGCGCTGTTGAAGACGACGCACTGTTGAAGGTGAGGCGCTGTTGAAGGACGACGCACTGTTGAAGGTGAGGCGCTGTTGAAGGAGACGCACTGTTGAAGGTGAGGCACTGTTGAAGACGACGCACTGTTGAAGACGACGCACTGTTGAAGGTGAGGCACTGTTGAAGGCGACGCACTGTTGAAGGTGAGGCGCTGTTGAAGGCGACGCACTGTTGAAGGTGTGGCACTGTTGAAGGCGACGCACTGTTGAAGACGACGCACTGTTGAAGGTGAGGCGCTGTTGAAGACGACGCACTGTTGAAGGTGAGGCGCTGTTGAAGGCGACGCACTGTTGAAGGCGACGCACTGTTGAAGGTGAGGCACTGTTGAAGACGACGCACTGTTGAAGGTGAGGCGCTGTTGAAGGAGACGCACTGTTGAAGGTGAGGCGCTGTTGAAGGTGACGCACTGTTGAAGACGACGCACTGTTGAAGGTGAGGCGCTGTTGAAGACGACGCACTGTTGAAGGTGAGGCGCTGTTGAAGGCGACGCACTGTTGAAGGTGAGGCACTGTTGAAGACGACGCACTGTTGAAGACGACGCACTGTTGAAGGTGAGGCGCTGTTGAAGACGACGCACTGTTGAAGGTGAGGCGCTGTTGAAGGACGACGCACTGTTGAAGGTGAGGCGCTGTTGAAGGCGACGCACTGTTGAAGGTGAGGCGCTGTTGAAGACGACGCACTGTTGAAGACGACGCACTGTTGAAGGTGAGGCGCTGTTGAAGGCGACGCACTGTTGAAGGTGAGGCGCTGTTGAAGGCGACGCACTGTTGAAGGTGAGGCACTGTTGAAGGCGACGCACTGTTGAAGACGACGCACTGTTGAAGGTGAGGCGCTGTTGAAGACGACGCACTGTTGAAGGTGAGGCGCTGTTGAAGGCGACGCACTGTTGAAGGTGAGGCACTGTTGAAGACGACGCACTGTTGAAGGTGACGCACTGTTGAAGGTGAGGCGCTGTTGAAGACGACGCACTGTTGAAGGCGACGCACTGTTGAAGGTGAGGCACTGTTGAAGGTGACGCACTGTTGAAGACGACGCACTGTTGAAGGTGAGGCGCTGTTGAAGACGACGCACTGTTGAAGGTGAGGCGCTGTTGAAGGACGACGCACTGTTGAAGGTGAGGCGCTGTTGAAGACGACGCACTGTTGAAGGTGAGGCACTGTTGAAGACGACGCACTGTTGAAGACGACGCACTGTTGAAGGTGAGGCACTGTTGAAGGACGACGCACTGTTGAAGGTGAGGCACTGTTGAAGACGACGCACTGTTGAAGGTGAGGCGCTGTTGAAGACGACGCACTGTTGAAGGTGAGGCGCTGTTGAAGACGACGCACTGTTGAAGGTGACGCACTGTTGAAGGTGACGCACTGTTGAAGGAGACGCACTGTTGAAGGTGACGCACTGTTGAAGGCGACGCACTGTTGAAGGTGACGCACTGTTGAAGGTGACGCACTGTTGAAGGCGACGCACTGTTGAAGGTGAGGCGCTGTTGAAGACGACGCACTGTTGAAGGTGAGGCGACTGTTGAAGGTGACGCACTGTTGAAGGTGACGCACTGTTGAAGGCGACGCACTGTTGAAGGTGAGGCGCTGTTGAAGACGACGCACTGTTGAAGGTGAGGCGCTGTTGAAGGACGACGCACTGTTGAAGGTGAGGCGCTGTTGAAGGCGACGCACTGTTGAAGGTGAGGCGCTGTTGAAGGCGACGCACTGTTGAAGACGACGCACTGTTGAAGGTGAGGCGCTGTTGAAGACGACGCACTGTTGAAGGTGAGGCGCTGTTGAAGACGACGCACTGTTGAAGGTGAGGCGCTGTTGAAGGACGACGCACTGTTGAAGGTGAGGCGCTGTTGAAGACGACGCACTGTTGAAGACGACGCACTGTTGAAGGTGAGGCGCTGTTGAAGGAGACGCACTGTTGAAGGTGAGGCGCTGTTGAAGGCGACGCACTGTTGAAGGAGAGGCACTGTTGAAGGCGACGCACTGTTGAAGGACGACGCACTGTTGAAGGTGAGGCGCTGTTGAAGACGACGCACTGTTGAAGGTGAGGCGCTGTTGAAGGAGACGCACTGTTGAAGGTGAGGCGCTGTTGAAGGCGACGCACTGTTGAAGACGACGCACTGTTGAAGGTGAGGCGCTGTTGAAGGACGACGCACTGTTGAAGGTGAGGCGCTGTTGAAGGCGACGCACTGTTGAAGGCGACGCACTGTTGAAGGTGAGGCGCTGTTGAAGACGACGCACTGTTGAAGGTGAGGCGCTGTTGAAGGCGACGCACTGTTGAAGGTGAGGCGCTGTTGAAGACGACGCACTGTTGAAGGTGAGGCGCTGTTGAAGACGACGCACTGTTGAAGGTGAGGCGCTGTTGAAGGCGACGCACTGTTGAAGGTGAGGCGCTGTTGAAGGCGACGCACTGTTGAAGGCGAGGCACTGTTGAAGGTGAGGCACTGTTGAAGGACGACGCACTGTTGAAGGTGAGGCACTGTTGAAGGCGACGCACTGTTGAAGGTGAGGCGCTGTTGAAGGCGACGCACTGTTGAAGGTGACGCACTGTTGAAGGTGAGGCGCTGTTGAAGACGACGCACTGTTGAAGGTGAGGCGCTGTTGAAGGCGACGCACTGTTGAAGGTGAGGCGCTGTTGAAGACGACGCACTGTTGAAGGTGAGGCGCTGTTGAAGACGACGCACTGTTGAAGGTGAGGCGCTGTTGAAGGACGACGCACTGTTGAAGGTGAGGCGCTGTTGAAGGAGACGCACTGTTGAAGGTGAGGCGCTGTTGAAGACGACGCACTGTTGAAGGTGACGCACTGTTGAAGGTGAGGCGCTGTTGAAGACGACGCACTGTTGAAGGTGAGGCACTGTTGAAGGCGACGCACTGTTGAAGGTGAGGCACTGTTGAAGGCGACGCACTGTTGAAGACGACGCACTGTTGAAGGTGAGGCGCTGTTGAAGACGACGCACTGTTGAAGGTGAGGCGCTGTTGAAGGCGACGCACTGTTGAAGGTGAGGCGCTGTTGAAGACGACGCACTGTTGAAGACGACGCACTGTTGAAGGTGAGGCGCTGTTGAAGGACGACGCACTGTTGAAGGTGAGGCGCTGTTGAAGACGACGCACTGTTGAAGGTGACGCACTGTTGAAGGTGACGCACTGTTGAAGGTGACGCACTGTTGAAGACGACGCACTGTTGAAGGTGAGGCGCTGTTGAAGACGACGCACTGTTGAAGGTGAGGCGCTGTTGAAGACGACGCACTGTTGAAGGTGAGGCACTGTTGAAGGCGACGCACTGTTGAAGGTGAGGCGCTGTTGAAGACGACGCACTGTTGAAGGTGAGGCGCTGTTGAAGACGACGCACTGTTGAAGGTGAGGCACTGTTGAAGACGACGCACTGTTGAAGGTGAGGCGCTGTTGAAGACGACGCACTGTTGAAGGTGAGGCGCACTGTTGAAGGTGACGCACTGTTGAAGGTGACGCACTGTTGAAGACGACGCACTGTTGAAGGTGAGGCGCTGTTGAAGACGACGCACTGTTGAAGGTGAGGCGCTGTTGAAGACGACGCACTGTTGAAGGTGAGGCGCTGTTGAAGGAGACGCACTGTTGAAGGTGAGGCACTGTTGAAGACGACGCACTGTTGAAGACGACGCACTGTTGAAGGTGAGGCACTGTTGAAGGAGACGCACTGTTGAAGGTGAGGCGCTGTTGAAGGCGACGCACTGTTGAAGGTGAGGCACTGTTGAAGGCGACGCACTGTTGAAGACGACGCACTGTTGAAGGTGAGGCACTGTTGAAGACGACGCACTGTTGAAGGTGAGGCACTGTTGAAGGCGACGCACTGTTGAAGGTGAGGCGCTGTTGAAGACGACGCACTGTTGAAGGTGAGGCGCTGTTGAAGACGACGCACTGTTGAAGGTGAGGCGCTGTTGAAGGCGACGCACTGTTGAAGGTGAGGCGCTGTTGAAGGCGACGCACTGTTGAAGGTGAGGCACTGTTGAAGACGACGCACTGTTGAAGGTGACGCACTGTTGAAGACGACGCACTGTTGAAGGTGAGGCGCTGTTGAAGACGACGCACTGTTGAAGGTGAGGCACTGTTGAAGACGACGCACTGTTGAAGGCGACGCACTGTTGAAGACGACGCACTGTTGAAGGTGAGGCGCTGTTGAAGGAGACGCACTGTTGAAGGTGAGGCGCTGTTGAAGACGACGCACTGTTGAAGGCGGCGCACTGTTGAAGGTGAGGCACTGTTGAAGGCGACGCACTGTTGAAGGTGAGGCGCTGTTGAAGGCGACGCACTGTTGAAGGTGTGGCACTGTTGAAGGCGACGCACTGTTGAAGACGACGCACTGTTGAAGGTGAGGCGCTGTTGAAGGACGACGCACTGTTGAAGGTGAGGCGCTGTTGAAGGCGACGCACTGTTGAAGGTGAGGCACTGTTGAAGACGACGCACTGTTGAAGACGACGCACTGTTGAAGGTGAGGCGCTGTTGAAGACGACGCACTGTTGAAGGTGAGGCGCTGTTGAAGACGACGCACTGTTGAAGGTGAGGCGCTGTTGAAGACGACGCACTGTTGAAGGTGAGGCGCTGTTGAAGACGACGCACTGTTGAAGGTGAGGCGCTGTTGAAGGACGACGCACTGTTGAAGGTGAGGCGCTGTTGAAGGAGACGCACTGTTGAAGGTGAGGCGCTGTTGAAGACGACGCACTGTTGAAGACGACGCACTGTTGAAGGTGAGGCGCTGTTGAAGGAGACGCACTGTTGAAGGTGAGGCGCTGTTGAAGGAGACGCACTGTTGAAGGTGAGGCGCTGTTGAAGGAGACGCACTGTTGAAGGTGAGGCGCTGTTGAAGACGACGCACTGTTGAAGACGACGCACTGTTGAAGGTGAGGCGCTGTTGAAGGCGACGCACTGTTGAAGGTGAGGCGCTGTTGAAGGCGACGCACTGTTGAAGGTGAGGCACTGTTGAAGGCGACGCACTGTTGAAGGACGACGCACTGTTGAAGGTGAGGCGCTGTTGAAGACGACGCACTGTTGAAGGTGAGGCGCTGTTGAAGGTGACGCACTGTTGAAGGTGACGCACTGTTGAAGACGACGCACTGTTGAAGGTGAGGCGCTGTTGAAGACGACGCACTGTTGAAGGTGAGGCGCTGTTGAAGGCGACGCACTGTTGAAGGTGAGGCGCTGTTGAAGGCGACGCACTGTTGAAGGTGAGGCACTGTTGAAGACGACGCACTGTTGAAGGCGACGCACTGTTGAAGGTGAGGCACTGTTGAAGGCGACGCACTGTTGAAGGTGAGGCGCTGTTGAAGGCGACGCACTGTTGAAGGTGAGGCGCTGTTGAAGGAGACGCACTGTTGAAGGTGAGGCGCTGTTGAAGACGACGCACTGTTGAAGACGACGCACTGTTGAAGGTGAGGCGCTGTTGAAGGAGACGCACTGTTGAAGGTGAGGCGCTGTTGAAGGCGACGCACTGTTGAAGGTGAGGCACTGTTGAAGGCGACGCACTGTTGAAGGAGACGCACTGTTGAAGGTGAGGCGCTGTTGAAGACGACGCACTGTTGAAGGTGAGGCGCTGTTGAAGGAGACGCACTGTTGAAGGTGAGGCGCTGTTGAAGACGACGCACTGTTGAAGACGACGCACTGTTGAAGGTGAGGCACTGTTGAAGGAGACGCACTGTTGAAGGTGAGGCACTGTTGAAGGTGACGCACTGTTGAAGGCGACGCACTGTTGAAGGTGAGGCGCTGTTGAAGACGACGCACTGTTGAAGGTGAGGCGCTGTTGAAGGCGACGCACTGTTGAAGGTGAGGCGCTGTTGAAGACGACGCACTGTTGAAGGTGAGGCGCTGTTGAAGACGACGCACTGTTGAAGGTGAGGCGCTGTTGAAGGAGACGCACTGTTGAAGGTGAGGCGCTGTTGAAGACGACGCACTGTTGAAGACGACGCACTGTTGAAGGTGAGGCGCTGTTGAAGGAGACGCACTGTTGAAGGTGAGGCGCTGTTGAAGGCGACGCACTGTTGAAGGTGAGGCACTGTTGAAGGCGACGCACTGTTGAAGACGACGCACTGTTGAAGGTGAGGCGCTGTTGAAGACGACGCACTGTTGAAGGTGAGGCGCTGTTGAAGGCGACGCACTGTTGAAGGTGAGGCGCTGTTGAAGACGACGCACTGTTGAAGGTGAGGCGCTGTTGAAGACGACGCACTGTTGAAGGTGAGGCGCTGTTGAAGGCGACGCACTGTTGAAGGTGAGGCGCTGTTGAAGGAGACGCACTGTTGAAGGTGAGGCACTGTTGAAGACGACGCACTGTTGAAGGCGACGCACTGTTGAAGGCGACGCACTGTTGAAGGTGAGGCACTGTTGAAGACGACGCACTGTTGAAGGTGAGGCACTGTTGAAGGCGACGCACTGTTGAAGGTGACGCACTGTTGAAGACGACGCACTGTTGAAGGTGAGGCGCTGTTGAAGACGACGCACTGTTGAAGGTGAGGCGCTGTTGAAGGCGACGCACTGTTGAAGGTGAGGCACTGTTGAAGACGACGCACTGTTGAAGACGACGCACTGTTGAAGGTGAGGCGCTGTTGAAGGACGACGCACTGTTGAAGGTGAGGCGCTGTTGAAGACGACGCACTGTTGAAGGTGAGGCGCTGTTGAAGGTGACGCACTGTTGAAGGTGAGGCACTGTTGAAGACGACGCACTGTTGAAGGTGAGGCGCTGTTGAAGACGACGCACTGTTGAAGGTGAGGCGCTGTTGAAGACGACGCACTGTTGAAGGTGAGGCGCTGTTGAAGGCGACGCACTGTTGAAGGTGAGGCGCTGTTGAAGACGACGCACTGTTGAAGGTGAGGCGCTGTTGAAGACGACGCACTGTTGAAGGTGAGGCACTGTTGAAGACGACGCACTGTTGAAGGTGAGGCGCTGTTGAAGACGACGCACTGTTGAAGGTGAGGCACTGTTGAAGGTGACGCACTGTTGAAGGTGACGCACTGTTGAAGACGACGCACTGTTGAAGGTGAGGCGCTGTTGAAGACGACGCACTGTTGAAGGTGAGGCGCTGTTGAAGACGACGCACTGTTGAAGGTGAGGCGCTGTTGAAGGAGACGCACTGTTGAAGGTGAGGCGCTGTTGAAGACGACGCACTGTTGAAGACGACGCACTGTTGAAGGTGAGGCGCTGTTGAAGGACGACGCACTGTTGAAGGTGAGGCGCTGTTGAAGGCGACGCACTGTTGAAGGTGTGGCACTGTTGAAGGCGACGCACTGTTGAAGACGACGCACTGTTGAAGGTGAGGCGCTGTTGAAGACGACGCACTGTTGAAGGTGAGGCGCTGTTGAAGGCGACGCACTGTTGAAGGTGAGGCGCTGTTGAAGACGACGCACTGTTGAAGGTGAGGCGCTGTTGAAGACGACGCACTGTTGAAGGTGAGGCGCTGTTGAAGGCGACGCACTGTTGAAGGTGAGGCGCTGTTGAAGGAGACGCACTGTTGAAGGTGAGGCGCTGTTGAAGACGACGCACTGTTGAAGGTGACGCACTGTTGAAGACGACGCACTGTTGAAGGTGAGGCGCTGTTGAAGACGACGCACTGTTGAAGGTGAGGCGCTGTTGAAGACGACGCACTGTTGAAGATGACGCACTGTTGAAGACGACGCACTGTTGAAGGTGAGGCGCTGTTGAAGGAGACGCACTGTTGAAGGTGAGGCGCTGTTGAAGACGACGCACTGTTGAAGGTGACGCACTGTTGAAGGTGAGGCACTGTTGAAGGTGACGCACTGTTGAAGGTGACGCACTGTTGAAGGCGGCGCTGTTGAAGGTGAGGCACTGTTGAAGGCGACGCACTGTTGAAGATGACGCACTGTTGAAGGCGACGCACTGTTGAAGGTGAGGCGCTGTTGAAGACGACGCACTGTTGAAGGTGAGGCGCTGTTGAAGACGACGCACTGTTGAAGGTGAGGCGCTGTTGAAGGCGACGCACTGTTGAAGGTGAGGCGCTGTTGAAGACGACGCACTGTTGAAGGCGACGCACTGTTGAAGGTGAGGCACTGTTGAAGGAGACGCACTGTTGAAGGTGAGGCGCTGTTGAAGACGACGCACTGTTGAAGGCGACGCACTGTTGAAGGTGACGCACTGTTGAAGGTGACGCACTGTTGAAGACGACGCACTGTTGAAGGTGAGGCGCTGTTGAAGACGACGCACTGTTGAAGGTGAGGCACTGTTGAAGGTGACGCACTGTTGAAGGAGACGCACTGTTGAAGGTGATGCACTGTTGAAGGGGACGCACTGTTGAAGGTGTGGCACTGTTGAAGGCGACGCACTGTTGAAGGCGACGCACTGTTGAAGGTGAGGCGCTGTTGAAGACGACGCACTGTTGAAGGTGAGGCGCTGTTGAAGGCGACGCACTGTTGAAGGTGAGGCGCTGTTGAAGACGACGCACTGTTGAAGGTGAGGCGCTGTTGAAGGACGACGCACTGTTGAAGGTGAGGCACTGTTGAAGACGACGCACTGTTGAAGACGACGCACTGTTGAAGGTGAGGCGCTGTTGAAGGACGACGCACTGTTGAAGGTGAGGCGCTGTTGAAGGCGACGCACTGTTGAAGGTGAGGCACTGTTGAAGGCGACGCACTGTTGAAGGTGAGGCGCTGTTGAAGGCGACGCACTGTTGAAGGTGAGGCGCTGTTGAAGGCGACGCACTGTTGAAGGTGAGGCGCTGTTGAAGACGACGCACTGTTGAAGACGACGCACTGTTGAAGGTGAGGCGCTGTTGAAGGAGACGCACTGTTGAAGGTGAGGCGCTGTTGAAGGCGACGCACTGTTGAAGGTGACGCACTGTTGAAGGTGACGCACTGTTGAAGACGACGCACTGTTGAAGGTGAGGCGCTGTTGAAGACGACGCACTGTTGAAGGTGAGGCGCTGTTGAAGGCGACGCACTGTTGAAGGCGACGCACTGTTGAAGGTGAGGCGCTGTTGAAGACGACGCACTGTTGAAGGTGAGGCGCTGTTGAAGGCGACGCACTGTTGAAGGTGAGGCGCTGTTGAAGGCGACGCACTGTTGAAGGTGAGGCACTGTTGAAGGCGACGCACTGTTGAAGACGACGCACTGTTGAAGGTGAGGCGCTGTTGAAGACGACGCACTGTTGAAGGTGAGGCGCTGTTGAAGGCGACGCACTGTTGAAGGTGAGGCGCTGTTGAAGACGACGCACTGTTGAAGGTGAGGCGCTGTTGAGGACGACGCACTGTTGAAGGTGAGGCGCTGTTGAAGGACGACGCACTGTTGAAGGTGAGGCGCTGTTGAAGACGACGCACTGTTGAAGACGACGCACTGTTGAAGGTGAGGCGCTGTTGAAGGAGACGCACTGTTGAAGGTGAGGCGCTGTTGAAGGCGACGCACTGTTGAAGGTGAGGCACTGTTGAAGGCGACGCACTGTTGAAGACGACGCACTGTTGAAGGTGAGGCGCTGTTGAAGACGACGCACTGTTGAAGGTGAGGCGCTGTTGAAGGCGACGCACTGTTGAAGGTGAGGCGCTGTTGAAGACGACGCACTGTTGAAGGTGAGGCGCTGTTGAAGACGACGCACTGTTGAAGGTGAGGCGCTGTTGACGACGCACTGTTGAAGGTGAGGCGCTGTTGAAGGAGACGCACTGTTGAAGGTGAGGCGCTGTTGAAGACGACGCACTGTTGAAGACGAGGCACTGTTGAAGACGACGCACTGTTGAAGGTGAGGCGCTGTTGAAGACGACGCACTGTTGAAGGTGAGGCGCTGTTGAAGACGACGCACTGTTGAAGGCGAGGCACTGTTGAAGACGACGCACTGTTGAAGGTGAGGCGCTGTTGAAGGAGACGCACTGTTGAAGGTGAGGCGCTGTTGAAGACGACGCACTGTTGAAGGCGGCGCACTGTTGAAGGTGTGGCACTGTTGAAGGCGACGCACTGTTGAAGACGACGCACTGTTGAAGGCGACGCACTGTTGAAGGTGAGGCACTGTTGAAGGCGACGCACTGTTGAAGGTGAGGCACTGTTGAAGGCGACGCACTGTTGAAGGTGAGGCGCTGTTGAAGACGACGCACTGTTGAAGGTGAGGCGCTGTTGAAGGACGACGCACTGTTGAAGGTGAGGCGCTGTTGAAGGAGACGCACTGTTGAAGGTGAGGCGCTGTTGAAGACGACGCACTGTTGAAGACGACGCACTGTTGAAGGTGAGGCGCTGTTGAAGGAGACGCACTGTTGAAGGTGAGGCGCTGTTGAAGACGACGCACTGTTGAAGGTGAGGCACTGTTGAAGGTGAGGCACTGTTGAAGGTGACGCACTGTTGAAGACGACGCACTGTTGAAGGTGAGGCGCTGTTGAAGACGACGCACTGTTGAAGGTGAGGCGCTGTTGAAGGTGAGGCACTGTTGAAGGAGACGCACTGTTGAAGGTGAGGCGCTGTTGAAGGCGACGCACTGTTGAAGGTGAGGCACTGTTGAAGGCGACGCACTGTTGAAGACGACGCACTGTTGAAGGTGAGGCGCTGTTGAAGACGACGCACTGTTGAAGGTGAGGCGCTGTTGAAGGCGACGCACTGTTGAAGGTGAGGCGCTGTTGAAGACGACGCACTGTTGAAGGTGAGGCGCTGTTGAAGACGACGCACTGTTGAAGGTGAGGCGCTGTTGAAGGAGACGCACTGTTGAAGGTGAGGCGCTGTTGAAGACGACGCACTGTTGAAGGCGACGCACTGTTGAAGGTGAGGCGCTGTTGAAGGAGACGCACTGTTGAAGGTGAGGCACTGTTGAAGGCGACGCACTGTTGAAGGTGAGGCACTGTTGAAGGCGACGCACTGTTGAAGACGACGCACTGTTGAAGGTGAGGCGCTGTTGAAGACGACGCACTGTTGAAGGTGAGGCGCTGTTGAAGGCGACGCACTGTTGAAGGCGACGCACTGTTGAAGGTGAGGCGCTGTTGAAGACGACGCACTGTTGAAGGTGAGGCGCTGTTGAAGGAGACGCACTGTTGAAGGTGAGGCGCTGTTGAAGACGACGCACTGTTGAAGACGACGCACTGTTGAAGGTGAGGCGCTGTTGAAGACGACGCACTGTTGAAGGTGAGGCGCTGTTGAAGGCGACGCACTGTTGAAGGTGAGGCACTGTTGAAGACGACGCACTGTTGAAGGCGACGCACTGTTGAAGGTGAGGCGCTGTTGAAGACGACGCACTGTTGAAGGTGAGGCGCTGTTGAAGGACGACGCACTGTTGAAGGTGAGGCGCTGTTGAAGAGACGCACTGTTGAAGGTGAGGCACTGTTGAAGACGACGCACTGTTGAAGACGACGCACTGTTGAAGGTGAGGCGCTGTTGAAGGAGACGCACTGTTGAAGGTGAGGCGCTGTTGAAGGCGACGCACTGTTGAAGGTGTGGCACTGTTGAAGGCGACGCACTGTTGAAGACGACGCACTGTTGAAGGTGAGGCGCTGTTGAGGACGACGCACTGTTGAAGGTGAGGCGCTGTTGAAGGAGACGCACTGTTGAAGGTGAGGCGCTGTTGAAGACGACGCACTGTTGAAGACGACGCACTGTTGAAGGTGAGGCGCTGTTGAAGGAGACGCACTGTTGAAGGTGAGGCGCTGTTGAAGGCGACGCACTGTTGAAGGTGAGGCACTGTTGAAGGCGACGCACTGTTGAAGACGACGCACTGTTGAAGGTGAGGCGCTGTTGAAGACGACGCACTGTTGAAGGTGAGGCGCTGTTGAAGGCGACGCACTGTTGAAGGTGAGGCGCTGTTGAAGACGACGCACTGTTGAAGGTGAGGCGCTGTTGAAGACGACGCACTGTTGAAGGTGAGGCGCTGTTGAAGGACGACGCACTGTTGAAGGTGAGGCGCTGTTGAAGACGACGCACTGTTGAAGGCGACGCACTGTTGAAGACGACGCACTGTTGAAGGTGAGGCGCTGTTGAAGGACGACGCACTGTTGAAGGTGAGGCGCTGTTGAAGGCGACGCACTGTTGAAGGTGTGGCACTGTTGAAGGCGACGCACTGTTGAAGACGACGCACTGTTGAAGGTGAGGCGCTGTTGAAGACGACGCACTGTTGAAGGTGAGGCGCTGTTGAACTCGACGCACTGTTGAAGGTGAGGCGCTGTTGAAGACGACGCACTGTTGAAGGTGAGGCGCTGTTGAAGGACGACGCACTGTTGAAGGTGAGGCGCTGTTGAAATAGACGACGCACTGTTGAAGACGACGCACTGTTGAAGGTGAGGCGCTGTTGAAGACGACGCACTGTTGAAGGTGAGGCGCTGTTGAGGACGACGCACTCTTGAAGGTGAGGCGCTGTTGAAGGAGACGACGCACTGTTGAAGACGACGCACTGTTGAAGGTGAGGCGCTGTTGAAGTCGACGCACTGTTGAAGGTGAGGCGCTGTTGAAGACGACGCACTGTTGAAGGTGAGGCGCTGTTGAGGACGACGCACTCTTGAAGGTGAGGCGCTGTTGAAGGAGACGACGCACTGTTGAAGACGACGCACTGTTGAAGGTGAGGCGCTGTTGAAGGCGATGCACTGTTGAAGGTGTGGCACTGTTGAAGGCGACGCACTGTTGAAGACGACGCACTGTTGAAGGTGAGGCGCTGTTGAAGACGACGCACTGTTGAAGGTGAGGCGCTGTTGAAGACGACGCACTGTTGAAGGTGAGGCGCTGTTGAAGACGACGCACTGTTGAAGGTGAGGCGCTGTTGAAGGAGACGCACTGTTGAAGGTGAGGCGCTGTTGAAGACGACGCACTGTTGAAGACGACGCACTGTTGAAGGTGAGGCGCTGTTGAAGGAGACGCACTGTTGAAGGTGAGGCGCTGTTGAAGGCGACGCACTGTTGAAGGTGAGGCACTGTTGAAGGCGACGCACTGTTGAAGACGACGCACTGTTGAAGGTGAGGCGCTGTTGAAGACGACGCACTGTTGAAGGTGAGGCGCTGTTGAAGACGACGCACTGTTGAAGGTGAGGCGCTGTTGAAGACGACGCACTGTTGAAGGTGAGGCGCTGTTGAAGACGACGCACTGTTGAAGGTGAGGCGCTGTTGAAGACGACGCACTGTTGAAGGTGAGGCACTGTTGAAGGCGACGCACTGTTGAAGGCGACGCACTGTTGAAGGTGAGGCGCTGTTGAAGACGACGCACTGTTGAAGGTGAGGCGCTGTTGAAGACGACGCACTGTTGAAGGTGAGGCGCTGTTGAAGACGACGCACTGTTGAAGGTGAGGCGCTGTTGAAGGCGACGCACTGTTGAAGGTGAGGCGCTGTTGAAGGCGACGCACTGTTGAAGGTGAGGCACTGTTGAAGGCGACGCACTGTTGAAGACGACGCACTGTTGAAGGTGAGGCACTGTTGAAGGCGACGCACTGTTGAAGACGACGCACTGTTGAAGGTGAGGCGCTGTTGAAGACGACGCACTGTTGAAGGTGAGGCGCTGTTGAAGACGACGCACTGTTGAAGGTGAGGCGCTGTTGAAGGCGACGCACTGTTGAAGGTGACGCACTGTTGAAGGCGACGCACTGTTGAAGGTGAGGCGCTGTTGAAGACGACGCACTGTTGAAGGTGAGGCACTGTTGAAGGCGACGCACTGTTGAAGGTGAGGCGCTGTTGAAGACGACGCACTGTTGAAGGTGAGGCACTGTTGAAGGTGAGGCACTGTTGAAGGCGACGCACTGTTGAAGGTGAGGCACTGTTGAAGGCGACGCACTGTTGAAGGTGAGGCACTGTTGAAGGCGACGCACTGTTGAAGGTGAGGCGCTGTTGAAGACGACGCACTGTTGAAGGTGAGGCACTGTTGAAGGCGACGCACTGTTGAAGGTGAGGCACTGTTGAAGGCGACGCACTGTTGAAGGTGAGGCACTGTTGAAGACGACGCACTGTTGAAGGTGAGGCACTGTTGAAGCGACGCACTGTTGAAGGTGAGGCGCTGTTGAAGGCGACGCACTGTTGAAGGTGAGGCGCTGTTGAAGACGACGCACTGTTGAAGGTGAGGCGCTGTTGAAGACGACGCACTGTTGAAGGTGAGGCACTGTTGAAGGTGAGGCACTGTTGAAGGCGACGCACTGTTGAAGGTGAGGCACTGTTGAAGGCGACGCACTGTTGAAGGTGAGGCACTGTTGAAGGCGACGCACTGTTGAAGGTGAGGCACTGTTGAAGGCGACGCACTGTTGAAGGTGAGGCGCTGTTGAAGACGACGCACTGTTGAAGGTGAGGCACTGTTGAAGGCGACGCACTGTTGAAGGTGAGGCGCTGTTGAAGGCG
Source organism: Baylisascaris procyonis (assembly GCA_037389465.1). NCBI lineage: Eukaryota > Metazoa > Nematoda > Chromadorea > Rhabditida > Ascarididae > Baylisascaris > Baylisascaris procyonis. The sequence goes on from JAZARR010000274.1 coordinate 29,628, forward strand.
ACGCACTGTTGAAGGTGAGGCGCTGTTGAAGACGACGCACTGTTGAAGGCGACGCACTGTTGAAGGTGAGGCACTGTTGAAGGCGACGCACTGTTGAAGGTGAGGCACTGTTGAAGGCGACGCACTGTTGAAGGTGAGGCGCTGTTGAAGGAGACGCACTGTTGAAGGTGAGGCGCTGTTGAAGACGACGCACTGTTGAAGGTGAGGCACTGTTGAAGGCGACGCACTGTTGAAGGTGAGGCGCTGTTGAAGACGACGCACTGTTGAAGACGACGCACTGTTGAAGGTGAGGCGCTGTTGAAGACGACGCACTGTTGAAGGTGAGGCGCTGTTGAAGGAGACGCACTGTTGAAGGTGTGGCACTGTTGAAGACGACGCACTGTTGAAGGCGACGCACTGTTGAAGGTGAGGCGCTGTTGAAGACGACGCACTGTTGAAGGTGAGGCGCTGTTGAGGACGACGCACTGTTGAAGGTGAGGCGCTGTTGAAGGAGACGCACTGTTGAAGGTGAGGCGCTGTTGAAGACGACGCACTGTTGAAGACGACGCACTGTTGAAGGTGAGGCGCTGTTGAAGGAGACGCACTGTTGAAGGTGAGGCGCTGTTGAAGGCGACGCACTGTTGAAGGTGTGGCACTGTTGAAGGCGACGCACTGTTGAAGACGACGCACTGTTGAAGGTGAGGCGCTGTTGAGGACGACGCACTGTTGAAGGTGAGGCGCTGTTGAAGGAGACGCACTGTTGAAGGTGAGGCGCTGTTGAAGACGACGCACTGTTGAAGACGACGCACTGTTGAAGGTGAGGCGCTGTTGAAGGAGACGCACTGTTGAAGGTGAGGCGCTGTTGAAGGCGACGCACTGTTGAAGGTGAGGCACTGTTGAAGGCGACGCACTGTTGAAGACGACGCACTGTTGAAGGTGAGGCGCTGTTGAAGACGACGCACTGTTGAAGGTGAGGCGCTGTTGAAGGCGACGCACTGTTGAAGGTGAGGCGCTGTTGAAGACGACGCACTGTTGAAGGTGAGGCGCTGTTGAGGACGACGCACTGTTGAAGGTGAGGCGCTGTTGAAGGAGACGCACTGTTGAAGGTGAGGCGCTGTTGAAGACGACGCACTGTTGAAGGAGACGCACTGTTGAAGACGACGCACTGTTGAAGGTGAGGCGCTGTTGAAGGCGACGCACTGTTGAAGGTGAGGCACTGTTGAAGGCGACGCACTGTTGAAGACGACGCACTGTTGAAGGTGAGGCGCTGTTGAAGACGACGCACTGTTGAAGGTGAGGCGCTGTTGAAGACGACGCACTGTTGAAGGTGAGGCGCTGTTGAAGACGACGCACTGTTGAAGGTGAGGCGCTGTTGAGGACGACGCACTCTTGAAGGTGAGGCGCTGTTGAAGGAGACGACGCACTGTTGAAGACGACGCACTGTTGAAGGTGAGGCGCTGTTGAAGACGACGCACTGTTGAAGGTGAGGCGCTGTTGAAGGACGACGCACTGTTGAAGGTGAGGCGCTGTTGAAGGACGACGCACTGTTGAAGACGACGCACTGTTGAAGGTGAGGCGCTGTTGAAGACGACGCACTGTTGAAGGTGAGGCGCTGTTGAAGACGACGCACTGTTGAAGGTGAGGCGCTGTTGAAGACGACGCACTGTTGAAGGTGAGGCGCTGTTGAAGGCGACGCACTGTTGAAGACGACGCACTGTTGAAGGTGAGGCGCTGTTGAAGGCGACGCACTGTTGAAGGTGAGGCACTGTTGAAGGCGACGCACTGTTGAAGACGACGCACTGTTGAAGGTGAGGCGCTGTTGAAGACGACGCACTGTTGAAGGTGAGGCGCTGTTGAAGACGACGCACTGTTGAAGGTGAGGCGCTGTTGAAGACGACGCACTGTTGAAGGTGAGGCGCTGTTGAAGGAGACGCACTGTTGAAGGTGAGGCGCTGTTGAAGACGACGCACTGTTGAAGACGACGCACTGTTGAAGGTGAGGCGCTGTTGAAGGAGACGCACTGTTGAAGGTGAGGCGCTGTTGAAGGCGACGCACTGTTGAAGGTGTGGCACTGTTGAAGGCGACGCACTGTTGAAGACGACGCACTGTTGAAGGTGAGGCGCTGTTGAAGACGACGCACTGTTGAAGGTGAGGCGCTGTTGAAGACGACGCACTGTTGAAGGTGAGGCGCTGTTGAAGGCGACGCACTGTTGAAGGTGAGGCGCTGTTGAAGACGACGCACTGTTGAAGGTGAGGCGCTGTTGAAGACGACGCACTGTTGAAGGTGAGGCGCTGTTGAAGGCGACGCACTGTTGAAGGCGACGCACTGTTGAAGGTGAGGCGCTGTTGAAGACGACGCACTGTTGAAGGTGAGGCGCTGTTGAAGACGACGCACTGTTGAAGGTGAGGCGCTGTTGAAGACGACGCACTGTTGAAGGTGAGGCGCTGTTGAAGGAGACGCACTGTTGAAGGTGAGGCGCTGTTGAAGGCGACGCACTGTTGAAGGTGTGGCACTGTTGAAGGCGACGCACTGTTGAAGACGACGCACTGTTGAAGGTGTGGCACTGTTGAAGGCGACGCACTGTTGAAGACGACGCACTGTTGAAGGTGAGGCGCTGTTGAAGACGACGCACTGTTGAAGGTGAGGCGCTGTTGAAGACGACGCACTGTTGAAGGTGAGGCGCTGTTGAAGGTGACGCACTGTTGAAGGTGACGCACTGTTGAAGGCGACGCACTGTTGAAGGTGAGGCGCTGTTGAAGACGACGCACTGTTGAAGGTGAGGCACTGTTGAAGGCGACGCACTGTTGAAGGTGAGGCGCTGTTGAAGACGACGCACTGTTGAAGGTGAGGCACTGTTGAAGGTGAGGCACTGTTGAAGGCGACGCACTGTTGAAGGTGAGGCACTGTTGAAGGCGACGCACTGTTGAAGGTGAGGCACTGTTGAAGGCGACGCACTGTTGAAGGTGAGGCGCTGTTGAAGACGACGCACTGTTGAAGGTGAGGCACTGTTGAAGGCGACGCACTGTTGAAGGTGAGGCACTGTTGAAGGCGACGCACTGTTGAAGGTGAGGCACTGTTGAAGACGACGCACTGTTGAAGGTGAGGCACTGTTGAAGACGACGCACTGTTGAAGGTGAGGCACTGTTGAAGGCGACGCACTGTTGAAGGTGAGGCGCTGTTGAAGACGACGCACTGTTGAAGGTGAGGCGCTGTTGAAGACGACGCACTGTTGAAGGTGAGGCACTGTTGAAGGTGAGGCACTGTTGAAGGCGACGCACTGTTGAAGGTGAGGCACTGTTGAAGGCGACGCACTGTTGAAGGTGAGGCACTGTTGAAGGCGACGCACTGTTGAAGGTGAGGCACTGTTGAAGGCGACGCACTGTTGAAGGTGAGGCGCTGTTGAAGACGACGCACTGTTGAAGGTGAGGCACTGTTGAAGGCGACGCACTGTTGAAGGTGAGGCGCTGTTGAAGGAGACGCACTGTTGAAGGTGAGGCGCTGTTGAAGACGACGCACTGTTGAAGGTGAGGCACTGTTGAAGGTGAGGCACTGTTGAAGGCGACGCACTGTTGAAGGTGAGGCACTGTTGAAGACGACGCACTGTTGAAGGTGAGGCGCTGTTGAAGGAGACGCACTGTTGAAGGTGAGGCGCTGTTGAAGACGACGCACTGTTGAAGGTGAGGCACTGTTGAAGGTGACGCACTGTTGAAGGTGAGGCGCTGTTGAAGACGACGCACTGTTGAAGGTGAGGCACTGTTGAAGGCGACGCACTGTTGAAGGTGAGGCACTGTTGAAGGCGACGCACTGTTGAAGGTGAGGCACTGTTGAAGGTGACGCACTGTTGAAGGTGAGGCGCTGTTGAAGACGACGCACTGTTGAAGGTGAGGCACTGTTGAAGGTGACGCACTGTTGAAGGTGAGGCACTGTTGAAGACGACGCACTGTTGAAGGTGAGGCACTGTTGAAGGCGACGCACTGTTGAAGGTGAGGCACTGTTGAAGCGACGCACTGTTGAAGGTGAGGCACTGTTGAAGGCGACGCACTGTTGAAGGTGAGGCACTGTTGAAGGCGACGCACTGTTGAAGACGACGCACTGTTGAAGGTGAGGCGCTGTTGAAGACGACGCACTGTTGAAGGTGACGCACTGTTGAAGGCGACGCACTGTTGAAGGCGACGCACTGTTGAAGACGACGCACTGTTGAAGGTGAGGCGCTGTTGAAGGACGACGCACTGTTGAAGGTGAGGCGCTGTTGAAGGAGACGCACTGTTGAAGGTGAGGCGCTGTTGAAGACGACGCACTGTTGAAGGCGACGCACTGTTGAAGGTGAGGCACTGTTGAAGGCGACGCACTGTTGAAGGTGAGGCACTGTTGAAGACGACGCACTGTTGAAGGTGAGGCACTGTTGAAGGCGACGCACTGTTGAAGGTGAGGCGCTGTTGAAGACGACGCACTGTTGAAGGTGAGGCACTGTTGAAGACGACGCACTGTTGAAGGTGTGGCACTGTTGAAGGCGACGCACTGTTGAAGGTGAGGCGCTGTTGAAGACGACGCACTGTTGAAGGTGAGGCGCTGTTGAAGGAGACGCACTGTTGAAGGTGAGGCGCTGTTGAAGGCGACGCACTGTTGAAGGTGAGGCACTGTTGAAGACGACGCACTGTTGAAGGCGACGCACTGTTGAAGGTGAGGCGCTGTTGAAGACGACGCACTGTTGAAGGCGACGCACTGTTGAAGGTGAGGCGCTGTTGAAGGCGACGCACTGTTGAAGGTGAGGCGCTGTTGAAGACGACGCACTGTTGAAGGTGAGGCACTGTTGAAGACGACGCACTGTTGAAGGTGAGGCACTGTTGAAGACGACGCACTGTTGAAGGCGACGCACTGTTGAAGGTGAGGCACTGTTGAAGACGACGCACTGTTGAAGGCGACGCACTGTTGAAGGTGAGGCGCTGTTGAAGACGACGCACTGTTGAAGGTGAGGCACTGTTGAAGACGACGCACTGTTGAAGGTGAGGCACTGTTGAAGGCGACGCACTGTTGAAGGTGAGGCGCTGTTGAAGACGACGCACTGTTGAAGGCGACGCACTGTTGAAGGTGAGGCACTGTTGAAGGCGACGCACTGTTGAAGACGACGCACTGTTGAAGGTGAGGCGCTGTTGAAGACGACGAACTGTTGAATGTGAGGCACTGTTGAAGGCGACGCACTGTTGAAGACGACGCACTGTTGAAGGAGACGCAGTGTTGAACGTGAGGCGCTGTTGAAGACGACGCACTGTTGAAGACGACGCACTGTTGAAGGAGAGGCGCTGTTGAAGACGACGCACTGTTGAAGGTGAGGCACTGTTGAAGGCGACGCACTGTTGAAGGTGAGGCGCTGTTGAAGACGACGCACTGTTGAAGGTGAGGCGCTGTTGAAGGAGACGCACTGTTGAAGACGACGCACTGTTGAAGGTGAGGCGCTGTTGAAGACGACGCACTGTTGAAGGTGAGGCACTGTTGAAGGCGACGCACTGTTGAAGGTGAGGCGCTGTTGAAGACGACGCACTGTTGAAGGTGAGGCGCTGTTGAAGGAGACGCACTGTTGAAGGTGAGGCGCTGTTGAAGACGACGCACTGTTGAAGGTGAGGCGCTGTTGAAGGAGACGCACTGTTGAAGGTGAGGCGCTGTTGAAGGCGACGCACTGTTGAAGGTGAGGCGCTGTTGAGGACGACGCACTGTTGAAGGTGAGGGGCTGTTGAAGACGACGCACTGTTGAAGGTGAGGCGCTGTTGAAGACGACGCACTGTTGAAGGTGAGGCACTGTTGAAGGCGACGCACTGTTGAAGGTGAGGCGCTGTTGAAGACGACGCACTGTTGAAGGTGAGGCACTGTTGAAGGCGACGCACTGTTGAAGGTGAGGCGCTGTTGAAGGACGCACTGTTGAAGGTGAGGCGCTGTTGAAGACGACGCACTGTTGAAGGCGACGCACTGTTGAAGGTGAGGCACTGTTGAAGGCGACGCACTGTTGAAGACGACGCACTGTTGAAGGTGAGGCGCTGTTGAAGACGACGCACTGTTGAAGGTGAGGCACTGTTGAAGGCGACGCACTGTTGAAGGTGAGGCACTGTTGAAGGCGACGCACTGTTGAAGGTGAGGCGCTGTTGAAGACGACGCACTGTTGAAGACGACGCACTGTTGAAGGTGAGGCTGTTGAAGACGACGCACTGTTGAAGGCGAGGCACTGTTGAAGGCGACGCACTGTTGAAGGTGAGGCGCTGTTGAAGACGACGCACTGTTGAAGGTGAGGCGCTGTTGAAGACGACGCACTGTTGAAGGTGAGGCACTGTTGAAGGCGACGCACTGTTGAAGGTGAGGCACTGTTGAAGGCGACGCACTGTTGAAGGTGAGGCACTGTTGAAGGCGACGCACTGTTGAAGGTGAGGCACTGTTGAAGGCGACGCACTGTTGAAGGTGAGGCACTGTTGAAGGCGACGCACTGTTGAAGGTGAGGCACTGTTGAAGGCGACGCACTGTTGAAGGTGAGGCGCTGTTGAAGACGACGCACTGTTGAAGGTGAGGCACTGTTGAAGGCGACGCACTGTTGAAGGTGAGGCGCTGTTGAAGGAGACGCACTGTTGAAGGTGAGGCGCTGTTGAAGACGACGCACTGTTGAAGGCGACGCACTGTTGAAGGTGTGGCACTGTTGAAGGCGACGCACTGTTGAAGGTGAGGCACTGTTGAAGGCGACGCACTGTTGAAGGTGAGGCGCTGTTGAAGGAGACGCACTGTTGAAGGTGAGGCGCTGTTGAAGACGACGCACTGTTGAAGGTGAGGCACTGTTGAAGGTGACGCACTGTTGAAGGTGAGGCGCTGTTGAAGACGACGCACTGTTGAAGGTGAGGCACTGTTGAAGGCGACGCACTGTTGAAGGTGAGGCACTGTTGAAGGCGACGCACTGTTGAAGGTGAGGCACTGTTGAAGGTGACGCACTGTTGAAGGTGAGGCACTGTTGAAGGTGAGGCACTGTTGAAGGTGAGGCACTCTTGAAGACGACGCACTGTTGAAGGTGAGGCACTGTTGAAGGCGACGCACTGCTGAAGGTGAGGCACTGTTCAAGCGACGCACTGTTGAAGGTGAGGCAGTGTTGACGGCGACGCACTGTTGAAGATGACGCACTGTTGAAGGTGAGGCGCTGTTGAAGACGACGCACTGTTGAAGGCGACGCACTGTTGAAGGCGAGGCACTGTTGAAGGCGACGCACTGTTGAAGACGACGCACTGTTGAAGGCGAGGCGCTGTTGAAGACGACGCACTGTTGAAGGTGAGGCGCTGTTGAAGGAGACGCACTGTTGAAGGTGAGGCGCTGTTGAAGACGACGCACTGTTGAAGGCGACGCACTGTTGAAGGTGAGGCACTGTTGAAGGCGACGCACTGTTGAAGGTGAGGCACTGTTGAAGACGACGCACTGTTGAAGGTGAGGCACTGTTGAAGGCGACGCACTGTTGAAGGTGAGGCGCTGTTGAAGACGACGCACTGTTGAAGGTGAGGCACTGTTGAAGACGACGCACTGTTGAAGGTGAGGCACTGTTGAAGGCGACGCACTGTTGAAGGTGAGGCGCTGTTGAAGACGACGCACTGTTGAAGGTGAGGCGCTGTTGAAGGAGACGCACTGTTGAAGGTGAGGCGCTGTTGAAGGCGACGCACTGTTGAAGGTGTGGCACTGTTGAAGACGACGCACTGTTGAAGGCGACGCACTGTTGAAGGTGAGGCGCTGTTGAAGGCGACGCACTGTTGAAGACGACGCACTGTTGAAGGTGAGGCGCTGTTGAAGGCGACGCACTGTTGAAGGTGAGGCGCTGTTGAAGACGACGCACTGTTGAAGGTGAGGCACTGTTGAAGACGACGCACTGTTGAAGGTGAGGCACTGTTGAAGACGACGCACTGTTGAAGGCGACGCACTGTTGAAGGTGAGGCGCTGTTGAAGACGACGCACTGTTGAAGGTGACGCACTGTTGAAGGTGAGGCGCTGTTGAAGGCGACGCACTGTAGAAGGTGAGGCACTGTTGAAGACGACGCACTGTTGAAGGTGAGGCCCTGTTGAAGGCGACGCACTGTTGAAGGTGAGGCGCTGTTGAAGACGACGCACTGTTGAAGGTGAGGCGCTGTTGAAGGACGACGCACTGTTGAAGGTGAGGCGCTGTTGAAGGCGACGCACTGTTGAAGGTGAGGCACTGTTGAAGGCGACGCACTGTTGAAGGTGAGGCGCTGTTGAAGACGACGCACTGTTGAAGGTGAGGCACTGTTGAAGACGACGCACTGTTGAAGGTGAGGCACTGTTGAAGGCGACGCACTGTTGAAGGTGAGGCGCTGTTGAAGACGACGCACTGTTGAAGGTGAGGCGCTGTTGAAGGAGACGCACTGTTGAAGGTGAGGCGCTGTTGAAGGCGACGCACTGTTGAAGGTGAGGCGCTGTTGAAGACGACGCACTGTTGAAGGTGAGGCGCTGTTGAAGACGACGCACTGTTGAAGGTGAGGCGCTGTTGAAGACGACGCACTGTTGAAGGTGAGGCACTGTTGAAGGCGACGCACTGTTGAAGGTGAGGCGCTGTTGAAGGAGACGCACTGTTGAAGGTGAGGCGCTGTTGAAGACGACGCACTGTTGAAGGTGACGCACTGTTGAAGGTGAGGCACTGTTGAAGGCGACGCACTGTTGAAGACGACGCACTGTTGAAGGTGAGGCGCTGTTGAAGACGACGCACTGTTGAAGGTGAGGCACTGTTGAAGGTGACGCACTGTTGAAGGTGAGGCACTGTTGAAGACGACGCACTGTTGAAGGTGAGGCGCTGTTGAAGACGACGCACTGTTGAAGGTGAGGCGCTGTTGAAGGCGACGCACTGTTGAAGGTGAGGCGCTGTTGAAGACGACGCACTGTTGAAGGTGAGGCGCTGTTGAAGGACGACGCACTGTTGAAGGTGAGGCGCTGTTGAAGACGACGCACTGTTGAAGGTGAGGCGCTGTTGAAGGAGACGCACTGTTGAAGGTGAGGCGCTGTTGAAGGCGACGCACTGTTGAAGGTGAGGCGCTGTTGAAGGAGACGCACTGTTGAAGGTGAGGCGCTGTTGAAGACGACGCACTGTTGAAGGCGACGCACTGTTGAAGGTGAGGCACTGTTGAAGGCGACGCACTGTTGAAGACGACGCACTGTTGAAGGTGAGGCGCTGTTGAAGACGACGCACTGTTGAAGGTGAGGCACTGTTGAAGGCGACGCACTGTTGAAGGTGACGCACTGTTGAAGGCGACGCACTGTTGAAGGTGAGGCGCTGTTGAAGACGACGCACTGTTGAAGACGACGCACTGTTGAAGGTGAGGCGCTGTTGAAGACGACGCACTGTTGAAGGTGAGGCACTGTTGAAGGCGACGCACTGTTGAAGGTGAGGCGCTGTTGAAGGACGACGCACTGTTGAAGGTGAGGCACTGTTGAAGGCGACGCACTGTTGAAGGTGAGGCACTGTTGAAGGCGACGCACTGTTGAAGGTGAGGCACTGTTGAAGGCGACGCACTGTTGAAGGTGAGGCACTGTTGAAGGCGACGCACTGTTGAAGGTGAGGCACTGTTGAAGGCGACGCACTGTTGAAGGTGAGGCACTGTTGAAGGCGACGCACTGTTGAAGGTGAGGCGCTGTTGAAGACGACGCACTGTTGAAGGTGAGGCGCTGTTGAAGACGACGCACTGTTGAAGGTGAGGCACTGTTGAAGGCGACGCACTGTTGAAGACGACGCACTGTTGAAGGTGAGGCGCTGTTGAAGACGACGCACTGTTGAAGGTGAGGCACTGTTGAAGGCGACGCACTGTTGAAGGTGAGGCGCTGTTGAAGACGACGCACTGTTGAAGGTGTGGCACTGTTGAAGGCGACGCACTGTTGAAGGTGAGGCGCTGTTGAAGACGACGCACTGTTGAAGGTGAGGCGCTGTTGAAGGAGACGCACTGTTGAAGGTGAGGCGCTGTTGAAGACGACGCACTGTTGAAGGTGAGGCGCTGTTGAAGGAGACGCACTGTTGAAGGTGAGGCGCTGTTGAAGGCGACGCACTGTTGAAGGTGAGGCGCTGTTGAAGGAGACGCACTGTTGAAGGTGAGGCGCTGTTGAAGACGACGCACTGTTGAAGGTGACGCACTGTTGAAGGTGACGCACTGTTGAAGGCGACGCACTGTTGAAGACGACGCACTGTTGAAGGTGAGGCGCTGTTGAAGACGACGCACTGTTGAAGGTGAGGCACTGTTGAAGGCGACGCACTGTTGAAGGTGAGGCACTGTTGAAGGCGACGCACTGTTGAAGGTGAGGCGCTGTTGAAGACGACGCACTGTTGAAGACGACGCACTGTTGAAGGTGAGGCGCTGTTGAAGACGACGCACTGTTGAAGGTGAGGCACTGTTGAAGGCGACGCACTGTTGAAGGTGAGGCGCTGTTGAAGGAGACGCACTGTTGAAGGTGAGGCACTGTTGAAGGCGACGCACTGTTGAAGGTGAGGCACTGTTGAAGGCGACGCACTGTTGAAGGTGAGGCACTGTTGAAGGCGACGCACTGTTGAAGGTGAGGCACTGTTGAAGGCGACGCACTGTTGAAGGTGAGGCACTGTTGAAGGCGACGCACTGTTGAAGGTGAGGCACTGTTGAAGGCGACGCACTGTTGAAGGTGAGGCGCTGTTGAAGACGACGCACTGTTGAAGGTGAGGCGCTGTTGAAGGCGACGCACTGTTGAAGGTGAGGCGCTGTTGAAGGAGACGCACTGTTGAAGGTGAGGCGCTGTTGAAGACGACGCACTGTTGAAGGCGACGCACTGTTGAAGGTGAGGCACTGTTGAAGGCGACGCACTGTTGAAGGTGAGGCGCTGTTGAAGGAGACGCACTGTTGAAGGTGAGGCGCTGTTGAAGGAGACGCACTGTTGAAGGTGAGGCGCTGTTGAAGACGACGCACTGTTGAAGGTGAGGCACTGTTGAAGGTGACGCACTGTTGAAGGTGAGGCGCTGTTGAAGACGACGCACTGTTGAAGGTGAGGCACTGTTGAAGGCGACGCACTGTTGAAGGTGAGGCACTGTTGAAGGCGACGCACTGTTGAAGGTGAGGCACTGTTGAAGGTGAGGCACTGTTGAAGGTGAGGCGCTGTTGAAGACGACGCACTGTTGAAGGTGAGGCACTGTTGAAGGTGACGCACTGTTGAAGGTGAGGCACTGTTGAAGACGACGCACTGTTGAAGGTGAGGCACTGTTGAAGGCGACGCACTGTTGAAGGTGAGGCACTGTTGAAGCGACGCACTGTTGAAGGTGAGGCACTGTTGAAGGCGACGCACTGTTGAAGACGACGCACTGTTGAAGGTGAGGCGCTGTTGAAGACGACGCACTGTTGAAGGTGACGCACTGTTGAAGGCGACGCACTGTTGAAGGCGACGCACTGTTGAAGACGACGCACTGTTGAAGGTGAGGCGCTGTTGAAGACGACGCACTGTTGAAGGTGAGGCGCTGTTGAAGGAGACGCACTGTTGAAGGTGAGGCGCTGTTGAAGACGACGCACTGTTGAAGGCGACGCACTGTTGAAGGTGAGGCACTGTTGAAGGCGACGCGCTGTTGAAGGTGTGGCACTGTTGAAGACGACGCACTGTTGAAGGTGAGGCACTGTTGAAGGCGACGCACTGTTGAAGGTGAGGCGCTGTTGAAGACGACGCACTGTTGAAGGTGAGGCACTGTTGAAGACGACGCACTGTTGAAGGTGAGGCACTGTTGAAGGCGACGCACTGTTGAAGGTGAGGCGCTGTTGAAGACGACGCACTGTTGAAGGTGAGGCGCTGTTGAAGGAGACGCACTGTTGAAGGTGAGGCGCTGTTGAAGGCGACGCACTGTTGAAGGTGTGGCACTGTTGAAGACGACGCACTGTTGAAGGCGACGCACTGTTGAAGGTGAGGCGCTGTTGAAGACGACGCACTGTTGAAGGCGACGCACTGTTGAAGGTGAGGCGCTGTTGAAGACGACGCACTGTTGAAGGTGAGGCGCTGTTGAAGACGACGCACTGTTGAAGGTGAGGCACTGTTGAAGACGACGCACTGTTGAAGGTGAGGCACTGTTGAAGACGACGCACTGTTGAAGGCGACGCACTGTTGAAGGTGAGGCGCTGTTGAAGACGACGCACTGTTGAAGGCGACGCACTGTTGAAGGTGAGGCGCTGTTGAAGACGACGCACTGTTGAAGGTGAGGCACTGTTGAAGACGACGCACTGTTGAAGGTGAGGCACTGTTGAAGGCGACGCACTGTTGAAGGTGAGGCGCTGTTGAAGACGACGCACTGTTGAAGGTGAGGCGCTGTTGAAGGAGACGCACTGTTGAAGGTGAGGCGCTGTTGAAGGCGACGCACTGTTGAAGGTGAGGCACTGTTGAAGGCGACGCACTGTTGAAGGTGAGGCGCTGTTGAAGACGACGCACTGTTGAAGGTGAGGCACTGTTGAAGACGACGCACTGTTGAAGGTGAGGCACTGTTGAAGGCGACGCACTGTTGAAGGTGAGGCGCTGTTGAAGACGACGCACTGTTGAAGGTGAGGCGCTGTTGAAGGAGACGCACTGTTGAAGGTGAGGCGCTGTTGAAGGCGACGCACTGTTGAAGGTGAGGCGCTGTTGAAGACGACGCACTGTTGAAGGTGAGGCGCTGTTGAAGACGACGCACTGTTGAAGGTGAGGCGCTGTTGAAGACGACGCACTGTTGAAGGTGAGGCACTGTTGAAGGCGACGCACTGTTGAAGGTGAGGCGCTGTTGAAGGAGACGCACTGTTGAAGGTGAGGCGCTGTTGAAGACGACGCACTGTTGAAGGCGACGCACTGTTGAAGGTGTGGCACTGTTGAAGGCGACGCACTGTTGAAGACGACGCACTGTTGAAGGTGAGGCGCTGTTGAAGACGACGAACTGTTGAAGGCGACGCACTGTTGAAGGTGAGCACTGTTGAAGGTGACGCACTGTTGAAGACGACGCACTGTTGAAGGTGAGGCGCTGTTGAAGACGACGCACTGTTGAAGGTGAGGCACTGTTGAAGGCGACGCACTGTTGAAGGTGAGGCACTGTTGAAGGAGACGCACTGTTGAAGGTGAGGCGCTGTTGAAGACGACGCACTGTTGAAGACGACGCACTGTTGAAGGAGAGGCGCTGTTGAAGACGACGCACTGTTGAAGGTGAGGCACTGTTGAAGGCGACGCACTGTTGAAGGTGAGGCGCTGTTGAAGACGACGCACTGTTGAAGGTGAGGCGCTGTTGAAGGAGACGCACTGTTGAAGACGACGCACTGTTGAAGGTGAGGCGCTGTTGAAGACGACGCACTGTTGAAGGTGAGGCACTGTTGAAGGCGACGCACTGTTGAAGGTGAGGCGCTGTTGAAGACGACGCACTGTTGAAGGTGAGGCGCTGTTGAAGGAGACGGACTGTTGAAGGTGAGGCGCTGTTGAAGACGACGCGCTGTTGAAGGTGAGGCGCTGTTGAAGGAGACGCACTGTTGAAGGTGAGGCGGTGTTGAAGGCGACGCACTGTTGAAGGTGAGGCGCTGTTGAGGACGACGCACTGTTGAAGGTGAGGCGCTGTTGAAGACGACGCACTGTTGAAGGTGAGGCGCTGTTGAAGACGACGCACTGTTGAAGGTGAGGCACTGTTGAAGGCGACGCACTGTTGAAGGTGAGGCGCTGTTGAAGACGACGCACTGTTGAAGGTGAGGCACTGTTGAAGGCGACGCACTGTTGAAGGTGAGGCGCTGTTGAAGGAGACGCACTGTTGAAGGTGAGGCGCTGTTGAAGACGACGCACTGTTGAAGGCGACGCACTGTTGAAGGTGAGGCACTGTTGAAGGCGACGCACTGTTGAAGACGACGCACTGTTGAAGGTGAGGCGCTGTTGAAGACGACGAACTGTTGAAGGTGAGGCACTGTTGAAGGCGACGCACTGTTGAAGGCGACGCACTGTTGAAGGCGACGCACTGTTGAAGGTGAGGCGCTGTTGAAGACGACGCACTGTTGAAGACGACGCACTGTTGAAGGAGAGGCGCTGTTGAAGACGACGCACTGTTGAAGGTGTGGCACTGTTGAAGGCGACGCACTGTTGAAGGTGAGGCGCTGTTGAAGACGACGCACTGTTGAAGGTGAGGCGCTGTTGAAGGAGACGCACTGTTGAAGGTGAGGCGCTGTTGAAGGCGACGCACTGTTGAAGGTGTCGCACTGTTGAAGACGACGCACTGTTGAAGGCGACGCACTGTTGAAGGTGAGGCGCTGTTGAAGACGACGCACTGTTGAAGGTGAGGCGCTGTTGAAGACGACGCACTGTTGAAGGTGAGGCCCTGTTGAAGGAGACGCACTGTTGAAGGTGAGGCGCTGTTGAAGACGACGCACTGTTGAAGGTGAGGCGCTGTTGAAGGAGACGCACTGTTGAAGGTGAGGCGCTGTTGAAGGCGACGCACTGTTGAAGGTGAGGCACTGTTGAAGGCGACGCACTGTTGAAGACGACGCACTGTTGAAGGTGAGGCGCTGTTGAAGACGACGCACTGTTGAAGGTGAGGCGCTGTTGAAGACGACGCACTGTTGAAGGTGAGGCGCTGTTGAAGACGACGCACTGTTGAAGGTGAGGCGCTGTTGAAGACGACGCACTGTTGAAGGTGAGGCGCTGTTGAAGGAGACGCACTGTTGAAGGTGAGGCGCTGTTGAAGGCGACGCACTGTTGAAGGTGTGGCACTGTTGAAGGCGACGCACTGTTGAAGACGACGCACTGTTGAAGGTGAGGCGCTGTTGAAGACGACGCACTGTTGAAGGTGAGGCGCTGTTGAAGACGACGCACTGTTGAAGGTGAGGCGCTGTTGAAGACGACGCACTGTTGAAGGTGAGGCGCTGTTGAAGACGACGCACTGTTGAAGGTGAGGCGCTGTTGAAGACGACGCACTGTTGAAGGTGAGGCGCTGTTGAAGACGACGCACTGTTGAAGGTGAGGCGCTGTTGAAGACGACGCACTGTTGAAGGTGAGGCGCTGTTGAAGGAGACGCACTGTTGAAGGTGAGGCGCTGTTGAAGACGACGCACTGTTGAAGGTGAGGCGCTGTTGAAGACGACGCACTGTTGAAGGTGAGGCGCTGTTGAAGACGACGCACTGTTGAAGGTGAGGCGCTGTTGAAGACGACGCACTGTTGAAGGTGAGGCGCTGTTGAAGGAGACGCACTGTTGAAGGTGAGGCGCTGTTGAAGACGACGCACTGTTGAAGGTGAGGCGCTGTTGAAGGAGACGCACTGTTGAAGGTGAGGCGCTGTTGAAGGCGACGCACTGTTGAAGGTGAGGCACTGTTGAAGGCGACGCACTGTTGAAGACGACGCACTGTTGAAGGTGAGGCGCTGTTGAAGACGACGCACTGTTGAAGGTGAGGCGCTGTTGAAGACGACGCACTGTTGAAGGTGAGGCGCTGTTGAAGACGACGCACTGTTGAAGGTGAGGCGCTGTTGAAGACGACGCACTGTTGAAGGTGAGGCGCTGTTGAAGGAGACGCACTGTTGAAGGTGAGGCGCTGTTGAAGGCGACGCACTGTTGAAGGTGAGGCACTGTTGAAGGCGACGCACTGTTGAAGACGACGCACTGTTGAAGGTGAGGCGCTGTTGAAGACGACGCACTGTTGAAGGTGAGGCGCTGTTGAAGACGACGCACTGTTGAAGGTGAGGCGCTGTTGAAGACGACGCACTGTTGAAGGTGAGGCGCTGTTGAAGACGACGCACTGTTGAAGGTGAGGCGCTGTTGAAGACGACGCACTGTTGAAGGTGAGGCGCTGTTGAAGACGACGCACTGTTGAAGGTGAGGCGCTGTTGAAGGTGACGCACTGTTGAAGACGACGCACTGTTGAAGGCGACGCACTGTTGAAGGTGAGGCGCTGTTGAAGACGACGCACTGTTGAAGGTGAGGCGCTGTTGAAGACGACGCACTGTTGAAGGTGAGGCGCTGTTGAAGGTGACGCACTGTTGAAGACGACGCACTGTTGAAGGCGACGCACTGTTGAAGGTGAGGCGCTGTTGAAGACGACGCACTGTTGAAGGTGAGGCGCTGTTGAAGACGACGCACTGTTGAAGGTGAGGCGCTGTTGAAGACGACGCACTGTTGAAGGTGAGGCGCTGTTGAAGACGACGCACTGTTGAAGGTGAGGCGCTGTTGAAGGAGACGCACTGTTGAAGGTGAGGCGCTGTTGAAGACGACGCACTGTTGAAGGTGAGGCGCTGTTGAAGACGACGCACTGTTGAAGGCGACGCACTGTTGAAGGTGAGGCGCTGTTGAGGACGACGCACTGTTGAAGGTGAGGCGCTGTTGAAGACGACGCACTGTTGAAGGTGAGGCGCTGTTGAAGGTGACGCACTGTTGAAGACGACGCACTGTTGAAGGCGACGCACTGTTGAAGGTGAGGCGCTGTTGAAGACGACGCACTGTTGAAGGTGAGGCGCTGTTGAAGGCGAGGCGCTGTTGAAGGAGACGGACTGTTGAAGGTGAGGCGCTGTTGAAGGCGACGCACTGTTGAAGGTGAGGCGCTGTTGAGGACGACGCACTGTTGAAGGTGAGGCGCTGTTGAAGACGACGCACTGTTGAAGGTGAGGCGCTGTTGAAGGTGTGGCACTGTTGAAGACGACGCACTGTTGAAGGCGACGCACTGTTGAAGGTGAGGCGCTGTTGAAGGACGACGCACTGTTGAAGGTGAGGCGCTGTTGAAGGCGAGGCGCTGTTGAAGGAGACGGACTGTTGAAGGTGAGGCGCTGTTGAAGGCGACGCACTGTTGAAGGTGTCGCACTGTTGAAGACGACGCACTGTTGAAGGCGACGCACTGTTGAAGGTGAGGCGCTGTTGAAGACGACGCACTGTTGAAGGTGAGGCGCTGTTGAAGACGACGCACTGTTGAAGGTGAGGCGCTGTTGAAGGAGACGCACTGTTGAAGGTGAGGCGCTGTTGAAGACGACGCACTGTTGAAGGTGAGGCGCTGTTGAAGGAGACGCACTGTTGAAGGTGAGGCGCTGTTGAAGGCGACGCACTGTTGAAGGTGAGGCACTTTTGAAGGCGACGCACTGTTGAAGACGACGCACTGTTGAAGGTGAGGCGCTGTTGAAGACGACGCAATGTTGAAGGTGAGGCGCTGTTGAAGACGACGCACTGTTGAAGGTGAGGCGCTGTTGAAGACGACGCACTGTTGAAGGTGAGGCGCTGTTGAAGACGACGCACTGTTGAAGGTGAGGCGCTGTTGAAGGAGACGCACTGTTGAAGGTGAGGCGCTGTTGAAGACGACGCACTGTTGAAGGTGAGGCGCTGTTGAAGACGACGCACTGTTGAAGGTGAGGCGCTGTTGAAGACGACGCACTGTTGAAGGCGACGCACTGTTGAAGGTGAGGCGCTGTTGAAGACGACGCACTGTTGAAGGTGAGGCGCTGTTGAAGACGACGCACTGTTGAAGGTGAGGCGCTGTTGAAGGAGACGCACTGTTGAAGGTGAGGCGCTGTTGAAGACGACGCACTGTTGAAGGTGAGGCGCTGTTGAAGGAGACGCACTGTTGAAGGTGAGGCGCTGTTGAAGGCGACGCACTGTTGAAGGTGAGGCACTGTTGAAGGCGACGCACTGTTGAAGACGACGCACTGTTGAAGGTGAGGCGCTGTTGAAGACGACGCACTGTTGAAGGTGAGGCGCTGTTGAAGACGACGCACTGTTGAAGGTGAGGCGCTGTTGAAGACGACGCACTGTTGAAGGTGAGGCGCTGTTGAAGACGACGCACTGTTGAAGGTGAGGCGCTGTTGAAGGAGACGCACTGTTGAAGGTGAGGCGCTGTTGAAGGCGACGCACTGTTGAAGGTGAGGCACTGTTGAAGGCGACGCACTGTTGAAGACGACGCACTGTTGAAGGTGAGGCGCTGTTGAAGACGACGCAATGTTGAAGGTGAGGCGCTGTTGAAGACGACGCACTGTTGAAGGTGAGGCGCTGTTGAAGACGACGCACTGTTGAAGGTGAGGCGCTGTTGAAGACGACGCACTGTTGAAGGTGAGGCGCTGTTGAAGACGACGCACTGTTGAAGGTGAGGCGCTGTTGAAGGTGTGGCACTGTTGAAGACGAC
Organism: Baylisascaris procyonis; assembly: GCA_037389465.1. Classification (NCBI taxonomy): domain Eukaryota; kingdom Metazoa; phylum Nematoda; class Chromadorea; order Rhabditida; family Ascarididae; genus Baylisascaris; species Baylisascaris procyonis. The sequence goes on from JAZARR010000274.1 coordinate 47,703, forward strand.
GCACTGTTGAAGGCGACGCACTGTTGAAGGTGAGGCGCTGTTGAGGACGACGCACTGTTGAAGGTGAGGCGCTGTTGAAGGACGACGCACTGTTGAAGGTGAGGCGCTGTTGAAGGAGACGCACTGTTGAAGGTGAGGCGCTGTTGAAGACGACGCACTGTTGAAGGTGTGGCACTGTTGAAGACGACGCACTGTTGAAGGCGACGCACTGTTGAAGGTGAGGCGCTGTTGAAGACGACGCACTGTTGAAGGTGAGGCGCTGTTGAAGGAGACGCACTGTTGAAGGTGAGGCGCTGTTGAAGACGACGCACTGTTGAAGGCGACGCACTGTTGAAGGTGAGGCGCTGTTGAAGACGACGCACTGTTGAAGGTGAGGCACTGTTGAAGGCGACGCACTGTTGAAGGCGACGCACTGTTGAAGGTGAGGCGCTGTTGAAGACGACGCACTGTTGAAGGTGAGGCACTGTTGAAGGCGACGCACTGTTGAAGACGACGCACTGTTGAAGGTGAGGCGCTGTTGAAGACGACGCACTGTTGAAGGTGAGGCACTGTTGAAGGCGACGCACTGTTGAAGGTGAGGCGCTGTTGAAGGCGACGCACTGTTGAAGACGACGCACTGTTGAAGGTGAGGCGCTGTTGAAGGAGACGCACTGTTGAAGGTGAGGCGCTGTTGAAGACGACGCACTGTTGAAGACGACGCACTGTTGAAGGTGAGGCGCTGTTGAAGACGACGCACTGTTGAAGGTGAGGCACTGTTGAAGGCGACGCACTGTTGAAGGTGAGGCGCTGTTGAAGACGACGCACTGTTGAAGACGACGCACTGTTGAAGGCGACGCACTGTTGAAGACGACGCACTGTTGAAGGTGAGGCGCTGTTGAAGACGACGCACTGTTGAAGGTGAGGCGCTGTTGAAGACGACGCACTGTTGAAGGTGAGGCGCTGTTGAAGACGACGCACTGTTGAAGGTGAGGCGCTGTTGAAGACGACGCACTGTTGAAGGTGAGGCGCTGTTGAAGACGACGCACTGTTGAAGGTGAGGCGCTGTTGAAGACGACGCACTGTTGAAGGTGAGGCGCTGTTGAAGACGACGCACTGTTGAAGGTGAGGCGCTGTTGAAGGAGACGCACTGTTGAAGGTGAGGCGCTGTTGAAGACGACGCACTGTTGAAGGTGAGGCGCTGTTGAAGACGACGCACTGTTGAAGGCGACGCACTGTTGAAGGTGAGGCGCTGTTGAAGACGACGCACTGTTGAAGGTGAGGCGCTGTTGAAGACGACGCACTGTTGAAGGTGAGGCGCTGTTGAAGGAGACGCACTGTTGAAGGTGAGGCGCTGTTGAAGACGACGCACTGTTGAAGGTGAGGCGCTGTTGAAGGAGACGCACTGTTGAAGGTGAGGCGCTGTTGAAGGCGACGCACTGTTGAAGGTGAGGCACTGTTGAAGGCGACGCACTGTTGAAGACGACGCACTGTTGAAGGTGAGGCGCTGTTGAAGACGACGCACTGTTGAAGGTGAGGCGCTGTTGAAGACGACGCACTGTTGAAGGTGAGGCGCTGTTGAAGACGACGCACTGTTGAAGGTGAGGCGCTGTTGAAGACGACGCACTGTTGAAGGTGAGGCGCTGTTGAAGGAGACGCACTGTTGAAGGTGAGGCGCTGTTGAAGGCGACGCACTGTTGAAGGTGTGGCACTGTTGAAGGCGACGCACTGTTGAAGACGACGCACTGTTGAAGGTGAGGCGCTGTTGAAGACGACGCACTGTTGAAGGTGAGGCGCTGTTGAAGACGACGCACTGTTGAAGGTGAGGCGCTGTTGAAGACGACGCACTGTTGAAGGTGAGGCGCTGTTGAAGACGACGCACTGTTGAAGGTGAGGCGCTGTTGAAGACGACGCACTGTTGAAGGTGAGGCGCTGTTGAAGACGACGCACTGTTGAAGGTGAGGCGCTGTTGAAGGTGACGCACTGTTGAAGGCGACGCACTGTTGAAGGCGACGCACTGTTGAAGGTGAGGCGCTGTTGAAGACGACGCACTGTTGAAGGTGAGGCGCTGTTGAAGGAGACGCACTGTTGAAGGTGAGGCGCTGTTGAAGGAGACGCACTGTTGAAGGTGAGGCGCTGTTGAAGGACGACGCACTGTTGAAGGTGAGGCACTGTTGAAGACGACGCACTGTTGAAGGCGACGCACTGTTGAAGGTGAGGCGCTGTTGAAGACGACGCACTGTTGAAGGTGAGGCGCTGTTGAAGGAGACGCACTGTTGAAGGTGAGGCGCTGTTGAAGACGACGCACTGTTGAAGGCGACGCACTGTTGAAGGTGAGGCACTGTTGAAGGCGACGCACTGTTGAAGGAGACGCACTGTTGAAGGTGAGGCGCTGTTGAAGACGACGCACTGTTGAAGACGACGCACTGTTGAAGGTGAGGCGCTGTTGAAGACGACGCACTGTTGAAGGTGAGGCACTGTTGAAGGCGACGCACTGTTGAAGGCGACGCACTGTTGAAGGTGAGGCGCTGTTGAAGACGACGCACTGTTGAAGGTGAGGCACTGTTGAAGGCGACGCACTGTTGAAGACGACGCACTGTTGAAGGTGAGGCGCTGTTGAAGACGACGCACTGTTGAAGGTGAGGCGCTGTTGAAGGCGACGCACTGTTGAAGGTGAGGCGCTGTTGAAGGCGACGCACTGTTGAAGACGACGCACTGTTGAAGGTGAGGCGCTGTTGAAGGAGACGCACTGTTGAAGGTGAGGCGCTGTTGAAGACGACGCACTGTTGAAGACGACGCACTGTTGAAGGTGAGGCGCTGTTGAAGACGACGCACTGTTGAAGGTGTGGCACTGTTGAAGGCGACGCACTGTTGAAGGTGAGGCGCTGTTGAAGACGACGCACTGTTGAAGACGACGCACTGTTGAAGGTGAGGCGCTGTTGAAGACGACGCACTGTTGAAGGTGGGGCACTGTTGAAGACGACGCACTGTTGAAGGTGAGGCACTGTTGAAGGCGACGCACTGTTGAAGACGACGCACTGTTGAAGGTGAGGCGCTGTTGAAGGACGACGCACTGTTGAAGGTGTGGCACTGTTGAAGGCGACGCACTGTTGAAGGTGAGGCGCTGTTGAGGACGACGCACTGTTGAAGGTGAGGCGCTGTTGAAGGAGACGCACTGTTGAAGGTGAGGCGCTGTTGAAGACGACGCACTGTTGAAGACGACGCACTGTTGAAGGTGAGGCGCTGTTGAAGGAGACGCACTGTTGAAGGTGAGGCGCTGTTGAAGACGACGCACTGTTGAAGGCGACGCACTGTTGAAGGTGAGGCACTGTTGAAGGCGACGCACTGTTGAAGGAGACGCACTGTTGAAGGTGAGGCGCTGTTGAAGACGACGCACTGTTGAAGGTGAGGCGCTGTTGAAGACGACGCACTGTTGAAGGTGAGGCGCTGTTGAAGGAGACGCACTGTTGAAGGTGAGGCGCTGTTGAAGGAGACGCACTGTTGAAGGTGAGGCGCTGTTGAGGACGACGCGCTGTTGAAGGTGTGGCACTGTTGAAGACGACGCACTGTTGAAGGCGACGCACTGTTGAAGGTGAGGCGCTGTTGAGGACGACGCACTGTTGAAGGTGAGGCGCTGTTGAAGGAGACGCACTGTTGAAGGTGAGGCGCTGTTGAAGACGACGCACTGTTGAAGGCGACGCACTGTTGAAGGTGAGGCACTGTTGAAGGCGACGCACTGTTGAAGGTGAGGCACTGTTGAAGGTGAGGCGCTGTTGAAGACGACGCACTGTTGAAGACGACGCACTGTTGAAGGTGAGGCGCTGTTGAAGACGACGCACTGTTGAAGGTGAGGCACTGTTGAAGGCGACGCACTGTTGAAGGCGACGCACTGTTGAAGGTGAGGCGCTGTTGAAGACGACGCACTGTTGAAGGTGAGGCACTGTTGAAGGCGACGCACTGTTGAAGACGACGCACTGTTGAAGGTGAGGCGCTGTTGAAGACGACGCACTGTTGAAGGTGAGGCACTGTTGAAGGCGACGCACTGTTGAAGGTGAGGCGCTGTTGAAGGCGACGCACTGTTGAAGACGACGCACTGTTGAAGGTGAGGCGCTGTTGAAGGAGACGCAGTGTTGAAGGTGAGGCGCTGTTGAAGGCGACGCACTGTTGAAGACGACGCACTGTTGAAGGTGAGGCGCTGTTGAAGACGACGCACTGTTGAAGGTGTGGCACTGTTGAAGGCGACGCACTGTTGAAGGTGAGGCGCTGTTGAAGACGACGCACTGTTGAAGACGACGCACTGTTGAAGGTGAGGCGCTGTTGAAGACGACGCACTGTTGAAGGTGAGGCACTGTTGAAGGCGACGCACTGTTGAAGACGACGCACTGTTGAAGGTGAGGCGCTGTTGAAGACGACGCACTGTTGAAGGTGAGGCGCTGTTGAAGGCGACGCACTGTTGAAGGTGAGGCGCTGTTGAAGACGACGCACTGTTGAAGGTGAGGCGCTGTTGAAGACGACGCACTGTTGAAGGTGAGGCGCTGTTGAAGGAGACGCACTGTTGAAGGTGAGGCGCTGTTGAAGACGACGCACTGTTGAAGGCGACGCACTGTTGAAGGTGTGGCACTGTTGAAGGCGACGCACTGTTGAAGGAGACGCACTGTTGAAGGTGAGGCGCTGTTGAAGACGACGCACTGTTGAAGGTGAGGCGCTGTTGAAGACGACGCACTGTTGAAGGTGAGGCGCTGTTGAAGACGACGCGCTGTTGAAGGTGAGGCACTGTTGAAGGCGACGCACTGTTGAAGACGACGCACTGTTGAAGGTGAGGCGCTGTTGAAGGAGACGCACTGTTGAAGGTGAGGCGCTGTTGAAGACGACGCACTGTTGAAGGTGAGGCGCTGTTGAAGGAGACGCACTGTTGAAGGTGAGGCGCTGTTGAAGACGACGCACTGTTGAAGGCGACGCACTGTTGAAGGTGAGGCGCTGTTGAAGACGACGCACTGTTGAAGGTGAGGCGCTGTTGAAGACGACGCACTGTTGAAGGTGAGGCGCTGTTGAAGGAGACGCACTGTTGAAGGTGAGGCGCTGTTGAAGACGACGCACTGTTGAAGGTGAGGCGCTGTTGAAGGAGACGCACTGTTGAAGGTGAGGCGCTGTTGAAGGCGACGCACTGTTGAAGGTGAGGCACTGTTGAAGGCGACGCACTGTTGAAGACGACGCACTGTTGAAGGTGAGGCGCTGTTGAAGACGACGCACTGTTGAAGGTGAGGCGCTGTTGAAGACGACGCACTGTTGAAGGTGAGGCGCTGTTGAAGACGACGCACTGTTGAAGGTGAGGCGCTGTTGAAGACGACGCACTGTTGAAGGTGAGGCGCTGTTGAAGGAGACGCACTGTTGAAGGTGAGGCGCTGTTGAAGGCGACGCACTGTTGAAGGTGAGGCACTGTTGAAGGCGACGCACTGTTGAAGACGACGCACTGTTGAAGGTGAGGCGCTGTTGAAGACGACGCACTGTTGAAGGTGAGGCGCTGTTGAAGACGACGCACTGTTGAAGGTGAGGCGCTGTTGAAGACGACGCACTGTTGAAGGTGAGGCGCTGTTGAAGACGACGCACTGTTGAAGGTGAGGCGCTGTTGAAGACGACGCACTGTTGAAGGTGAGGCGCTGTTGAAGACGACGCACTGTTGAAGGTGAGGCGCTGTTGAAGGTGAGGCACTGTTGAAGACGACGCACTGTTGAAGGCGACGCACTGTTGAAGGTGAGGCGCTGTTGAAGACGACGCACTGTTGAAGGTGAGGCGCTGTTGAAGGAGACGCACTGTTGAAGGTGAGGCGCTGTTGAAGGAGACGCACTGCTGAAGGTGAGGCGCTGTTGAGGACGACGCGCTGTTGAAGGTGTGGCACTGTTGAAGACGACGCACTGTTGAAGGCGACGCACTGTTGAAGGTGAGGCGCTGTTGAGGACGACGCACTGTTGAAGGTGAGGCGCTGTTGAAGGAGACGCACTGTTGAAGGTGTGGCACTGTTGAAGGCGACGCACTGTTGAAGGCGACGCACTGTTGAAGGTGAGGCGCTGTTGAAGACGACGCACTGTTGAAGGTGAGGCACTGTTGAAGGCGACGCACTGTTGAAGACGACGCACTGTTGAAGGTGAGGCGCTGTTGAAGACGACGCACTGTTGAAGGTGAGGCACTGTTGAAGGCGACGCACTGTTGAAGGTGAGGCGCTGTTGAAGGCGACGCACTGTTGAAGACGACGCACTGTTGAAGGTGAGGCGCTGTTGAAGGAGACGCACTGTTGAAGGTGAGGCGCTGTTGAAGACGACGCACTGTTGAAGACGACGCACTGTTGAAGGTGAGGCGCTGTTGAAGACGACGCACTGTTGAAGGTGAGGCACTGTTGAAGGCGACGCACTGTTGAAGGTGAGGCGCTGTTGAAGACGACGCACTGTTGAAGACGACGCACTGTTGAAGGCGACGCACTGTTGAAGACGACGCACTGTTGAAGGTGAGGCGCTGTTGAAGACGACGCACTGTTGAAGGTGAGGCGCTGTTGAAGACGACGCACTGTTGAAGGTGAGGCGCTGTTGAAGACGACGCACTGTTGAAGGTGAGGCGCTGTTGAAGACGACGCACTGTTGAAGGTGAGGCGCTGTTGAAGACGACGCACTGTTGAAGGTGAGGCGCTGTTGAAGACGACGCACTGTTGAAGGTGAGGCGCTGTTGAAGACGACGCACTGTTGAAGGTGAGGCGCTGTTGAAGGAGACGCACTGTTGAAGGTGAGGCGCTGTTGAAGACGACGCACTGTTGAAGGTGAGGCGCTGTTGAAGACGACGCACTGTTGAAGGCGACGCACTGTTGAAGGTGAGGCGCTGTTGAAGACGACGCACTGTTGAAGGTGAGGCGCTGTTGAAGACGACGCACTGTTGAAGGTGAGGCGCTGTTGAAGGAGACGCACTGTTGAAGGTGAGGCGCTGTTGAAGACGACGCACTGTTGAAGGTGAGGCGCTGTTGAAGGAGACGCACTGTTGAAGGTGAGGCGCTGTTGAAGGCGACGCACTGTTGAAGGTGAGGCACTGTTGAAGGCGACGCACTGTTGAAGACGACGCACTGTTGAAGGTGAGGCGCTGTTGAAGACGACGCACTGTTGAAGGTGAGGCGCTGTTGAAGACGACGCACTGTTGAAGGTGAGGCGCTGTTGAAGACGACGCACTGTTGAAGGTGAGGCGCTGTTGAAGACGACGCACTGTTGAAGGTGAGGCGCTGTTGAAGGAGACGCACTGTTGAAGGTGAGGCGCTGTTGAAGGCGACGCACTGTTGAAGGTGTGGCACTGTTCAAGGCGACGCACTGTTGAAGACGACGCACTGTTGAAGGTGAGGCGCTGTTGAAGACGACGCACTGTTGAAGGTGAGGCGCTGTTGAAGACGACGCACTGTTGAAGGTGAGGCGCTGTTGAAGACGACGCACTGTTGAAGGTGAGGCGCTGTTGAAGACGACGCACTGTTGAAGGTGAGGCGCTGTTGAAGACGACGCACTGTTGAAGGTGAGGCGCTGTTGAAGACGACGCACTGTTGAAGGTGAGGCGCTGTTGAAGGTGTGGCACTGTTGAAGACGACGCACTGTTGAAGGCGACGCACTGTTGAAGGTGAGGCGCTGTTGAAGACGACGCACTGTTGAAGGTGAGGCGCTGTTGAAGGACGACGCACTGTTGAAGGTGAGGCGCTGTTGAAGGAGACGCACTGTTGAAGGTGAGGCGCTGTTGAAGGACGACGCACTGTTGAAGGTGAGGCACTGTTGAAGACGACGCACTGTTGAAGGCGACGCACTGTTGAAGGTGAGGCGCTGTTGAGGACGACGCACTGTTGAAGGTGAGGCGCTGTTGAAGGAGACGCACTGTTGAAGGTGAGGCGCTGTTGAAGGCGACGCACTGTTGAAGGTGACGCACTGTTGAAGGTGAGGCGCTGTTGAAGACGACGCACTGTTGAAGACGACGCACTGTTGAAGGTGAGGCGCTGTTGAAGACGACGCACTGTTGAAGGTGAGGCACTGTTGAAGGCGACGCACTGTTGAAGGCGACGCACTGTTGAAGGTGAGGCGCTGTTGAAGACGACGCACTGTTGAAGGTGAGGCACTGTTGAAGGCGACGCACTGTTGAAGACGACGCACTGTTGAAGGTGAGGCGCTGTTGAAGACGACGCACTGTTGAAGGTGAGGCACTGTTGAAGGCGACGCACTGTTGAAGGTGAGGCGCTGTTGAAGGCGACGCACTGTTGAAGACGACGCACTGTTGAAGGTGAGGCGCTGTTGAAGGAGACGCACTGTTGAAGGTGAGGCGCTGTTGAAGACGACGCACTGTTGAAGACGACGCACTGTTGAAGGTGAGGCGCTGTTGAAGACGACGCACTGTTGAAGGTGAGGCACTGTTGAAGGCGACGCACTGTTGAAGGTGAGGCGCTGTTGAAGACGACGCACTGTTGAAGACGACGCACTGTTGAAGGTGAGGCGCTGTTGAAGACGACGCACTGTTGAAGGTGAGGCACTGTTGAAGACGACGCACTGTTGAATGTGAGGCACTGTTGAAGGCGACGCACTGTTGAAGACGACGCACTGTTGAAGGTGAGGCGCTGTTGAAGGAGACGCACTGTTGAAGGTGAGGCACTGTTGAAGGCGACGCACTGTTGAAGGTGAGGCGCTGTTGAAGACGACGCACTGTTGAAGGTGAGGCGCTGTTGAAGGAGACGCACTGTTGAAGGTGAGGCGCTGTTGAAGACGACGCACTGTTGAAGACGACGCACTGTTGAAGGTGAGGCGCTGTTGAAGGAGACGCACTGTTGAAGGTGAGGCGCTGTTGAAGACGACGCACTGTTGAAGGCGACGCACTGTTGAAGGTGAGGCACTGTTGAAGGCGACGCACTGTTGAAGGACGACGCACTGTTGAAGGTGAGGCGCTGTTGAAGACGACGCACTGTTGAAGGTGAGGCGCTGTTGAAGACGACGCACTGTTGAAGGTGAGGCGCTGTTGAAGGAGACGCACTGTTGAAGGTGAGGCGCTGTTGAAGGAGACGCACTGTTGAAGGTGAGGCGCTGTTGAGGACGACGCGCTGTTGAAGGTGTGGCACTGTTGAAGACGACGCACTGTTGAAGGCGACGCACTGTTGAAGGTGAGGCGCTGTTGAAGACGACGCACTGTTGAAGGTGAGGCGCTGTTGAAGGAGACGCACTGTTGAAGGTGAGGCGCTGTTGAAGACGACGCACTGTTGAAGGCGACGCACTGTTGAAGGTGAGGCACTGTTGAAGGCGACGCACTGTTGAAGGAGACGCAGTGTTGAAGGTGAGGCGCTGTTGAAGACGACGCACTGTTGAAGACGACGCACTGTTGAAGGTGAGGCGCTGTTGAAGACGACGCACTGTTGAAGGTGAGGCACTGTTGAAGGCGACGCACTGTTGAAGGCGACGCACTGTTGAAGGTGAGGCGCTGTTGAAGACGACGCACTGTTGAAGGTGAGGCACTGTTGAAGGCGACGCACTGTTGAAGACGACGCACTGTTGAAGGTGAGGCGCTGTTGAAGACGACGCACTGTTGAAGGTGAGGCACTGTTGAAGGCGACGCACTGTTGAAGGTGAGGCGCTGTTGAAGGCGACGCACTGTTGAAGACGACGCACTGTTGAAGGTGAGGCGCTGTTGAAGGAGACGCAGTGTTGAAGGTGAGGCGCTGTTGAAGGCGACGCACTGTTGAAGACGACGCACTGTTGAAGGTGAGGCGCTGTTGAAGACGACGCACTGTTGAAGGTGAGGCACTGTTGAAGGCGACGCACTGTTGAAGGTGAGGCGCTGTTGAAGACGACGCACTGTTGAAGACGACGCACTGTTGAAGGTGAGGCGCTGTTGAAGACGACGCACTGTTGAAGGTGAGGCACTGTTGAAGGCGACGCACTGTTGAAGACGACGCACTGTTGAAGGTGAGGCGCTGTTGAAGACGACGCACTGTTGAAGGTGAGGCGCTGTTGAAGGCGACGCACTGTTGAAGGTGAGGCGCTGTTGAAGACGACGCACTGTTGAAGGTGAGGCGCTGTTGAGGACGACGCACTGTTGAAGGTGAGGCGCTGTTGAAGGAGACGCACTGTTGAAGGTGAGGCGCTGTTGAAGACGACGCACTGTTGAAGGCGACGCACTGTTGAAGGTGAGGCACTGTTGAAGGCGACGCACTGTTGAAGGAGACGCAGTGTTGAAGGTGAGGCGCTGTTGAAGACGACGCACTGTTGAAGGTGAGGCGCTGTTGAAGACGACGCACTGTTGAAGGTGAGGCGCTGTTGAAGACGACGCGCTGTTGAAGGTGAGGCACTGTTGAAGGCGACGCACTGTTGAAGACGACGCACTGTTGAAGGTGAGGCGCTGTTGAAGGAGACGCACTGTTGAAGGTGAGGCGCTGTTGAAGACGACGCACTGTTGAAGACGACGCACTGTTGAAGGTGAGGCGCTGTTGAAGACGACGCACTGTTGAAGGTGAGGCACTGTTGAAGGCGACGCACTGTTGAAGGTGAGGCGCTGTTGAAGACGACGCACTGTTGAAGGTGAGGCGCTGTTGAAGACGACGCACTGTTGAAGGTGAGGCACTGTTGAAGGCGACGCACTGTTGAAGACGACGCACTGTTGAAGGTGAGGCGCTGTTGAAGACGACGCACTGTTGAAGGTGAGGCACTGTTGAAGGCGACGCACTGTTGAAGGTGAGGCGCTGTTGAAGGCGACGCACTGTTGAAGACGACGCACTGTTGAAGGTGAGGCGCTGTTGAAGGAGACGCAGTGTTGAACGTGAGGCGCTGTTGAAGACGACGCACTGTTGAAGACGACGCACTGTTGAAGGTGAGGCGCTGTTGAAGACGACGCACTGTTGAAGGTGAGGCACTGTTGAAGGCGACGCACTGTTGAAGACGACGCACTGTTGAAGGTGAGGCGCTGTTGAAGGAGACGCAGTGTTGAAGGTGAGGCGCTGTTGAAGACGACGCACTGTTGAAGACGACGCACTGTTGAAGGTGAGGCGCTGTTGAAGACGACGCACTGTTGAAGGTGAGGCACTGTTGAAGGCGACGCACTGTTGAAGGTGAGGCGCTGTTGAAGACGACGCACTGTTGAAGACGACGCACTGTTGAAGGTGAGGCGCTGTTGAAGACGACGCACTGTTGAAGGTGTGGCACTGTTGAAGGCGACGCACTGTTGAAGGTGAGGCGCTGTTGAAGACGACGCACTGTTGAAGACGACGCACTGTTGAAGGTGAGGCGCTGTTGAAGACGACGCACTGTTGAAGGTGTGGCACTGTTGAAGACGACGCACTGTTGAAGGTGAGGCACTGTTGAAGGCGACGCACTGTTGAAGACGACGCACTGTTGAAGGTGAGGCGCTGTTGAAGGAGACGCACTGTTGAAGGTGAGGCACTGTTGAAGGCGACGCACTGTTGAAGGTGAGGCGCTGTTGAAGGCGACGCACTGTTGAAGACGACGCACTGTTGAAGGTGAGGCGCTGTTGAAGGAGACGCACTGTTGAACGTGAGGCGCTGTTGAAGACGACGCACTGTTGAAGACGACGCACTGTTGAAGGTGAGGCGCTGTTGAAGACGACGCACTGTTGAAGGTGTGGCACTGTTGAAGGCGACGCACTGTTGAAGGTGAGGCGCTGTTGAAGACGACGCACTGTTGAAGACGACGCACTGTTGAAGGTGAGGCGCTGTTGAAGACGACGCACTGTTGAAGGTGTGGCACTGTTGAAGACGACGCACTGTTGAAGACGACGCACTGTTGAAGGTGAGGCGCTGTTGAAGACGACGCACTGTTGAAGGTGAGGCGCTGTTGAAGACGACGCACTGTTGAAGGTGTGGCACTGTTGAAGACGACGCACTGTTGAAGACGACGCACTGTTGAAGGTGAGGCGCTGTTGAAGACGACGCACTGTTGAAGGTGAGGCACTGTTGAAGGCGACGCACTGTTGAAGGTGAGGCGCTGTTGAAGACGACGCACTGTTGAAGACGACGCACTGTTGAAGGTGAGGCGCTGTTGAAGACGACGCACTGTTGAAGGTGAGGCGCTGTTGAAGACGACGCACTGTTGAAGGTGAGGCACTGTTGAAGGCGACGCACTGTTGAAGACGACGCACTGTTGAAGGTGAGGCGCTGTTGAAGGAGACGCAGTGTTGAAGGTGTGGCACTGTTGAAGGCGACGCACTGTTGAAGGTGAGGCGCTGTTGAAGGCGACGCACTGTTGAAGACGACGCACTGTTGAAGGTGAGGCGCTGTTGAAGGAGACGCACTGTTGAACGTGAGGCGCTGTTGAAGACGACGCACTGTTGAAGACGACGCACTGTTGAAGGTGAGGCGCTGTTGAAGACGACGCACTGTTGAAGGTGTGGCACTGTTGAAGGCGACGCACTGTTGAAGGTGAGGCGCTGTTGAAGACGACGCACTGTTGAAGACGACGCACTGTTGAAGGTGAGGCGCTGTTGAAGACGACGCACTGTTGAAGGTGTGGCACTGTTGAAGACGACGCACTGTTGAAGGTGAGGCACTGTTGAAGGCGACGCACTGTTGAAGACGACGCACTGTTGAAGGTGAGGCGCTGTTGAAGGAGACGCACTGTTGAAGGTGAGGCGCTGTTGAAGGCGACGCACTGTTGAAGGTGAGGCACTGTTGAAGGCGACGCACTGTTGAAGACGACGCACTGTTGAAGGTGAGGCGCTGTTGAAGACGACGCACTGTTGAAGGTGAGGCGCTGTTGAAGACGACGCACTGTTGAAGGTGAGGCGCTGTTGAAGACGACGCACTGTTGAAGGTGAGGCGCTGTTGAAGACGACGCACTGTTGAAGGTGAGGCGCTGTTGAAGACGACGCACTGTTGAAGGTGAGGCGCTGTTGAAGGTGAGGCGCTGTTGAAGGCGACGCACTGTTGAAGGTGTGGCACTGTTGAAGGCGACGCACTGTTGAAGGTGAGGCGCTGTTGAAGACGACGCACTGTTGAAGACGACGCACTGTTGAAGGTGAGGCGCTGTTGAAGACGACGCACTGTTGAAGGTGAGGCACTGTTGAAGGCGACGCACTGTTGAAGACGACGCACTGTTGAAGGTGAGGCGCTGTTGAAGACGACGCACTGTTGAAGGTGAGGCACTGTTGAAGGCGACGCACTGTTGAAGGTGAGGCGCTGTTGAAGGCGACGCACTGTTGAAGACGACGCACTGTTGAAGGTGAGGCGCTGTTGAAGGAGACGCAGTGTTGAACGTGAGGCGCTGTTGAAGACGACGCACTGTTGAAGACGACGCACTGTTGAAGGTGAGGCGCTGTTGAAGACGACGCACTGTTGAAGGTGAGGCACTGTTGAAGGCGACGCACTGTTGAAGGTGAGGCGCTGTTGAAGACGACGCACTGTTGAAGACGACGCACTGTTGAAGGTGAGGCGCTGTTGAAGACGACGCACTGTTGAAGGTGTGGCACTGTTGAAGACGACGCACTGTTGAAGGTGAGGCACTGTTGAAGGCGACGCACTGTTGAAGACGACGCACTGTTGAAGGTGAGGCGCTGTTGAAGGAGACGCACTGTTGAAGGTGTGGCACTGTTGAAGGCGACGCACTGTTGAAGGTGAGGCGCTGTTGAAGGCGACGCACTGTTGAAGACGACGCACTGTTGAAGGTGAGGCGCTGTTGAAGGAGACGCAGTGTTGAACGTGAGGCGCTGTTGAAGACGACGCACTGTTGAAGACGACGCACTGTTGAAGGTGAGGCGCTGTTGAAGACGACGCACTGTTGAAGGTGAGGCACTGTTGAAGGCGACGCACTGTTGAAGGTGAGGCACTGTTGAAGGCGACGCACTGTTGAAGACGACGCACTGTTGAAGGTGAGGCGCTGTTGAAGGAGACGCACTGTTGAAGGTGAGGCGCTGTTGAAGGCGACGCACTGTTGAAGGTGAGGCACTGTTGAAGGCGACGCACTGTTGAAGACGACGCACTGTTGAAGGTGAGGCGCTGTTGAAGACGACGCACTGTTGAAGGTGAGGCACTGTTGAAGGCGACGCACTGTTGAAGGTGAGGCGCTGTTGAAGGCGACGCACTGTTGAAGACGACGCACTGTTGAAGGTGAGGCGCTGTTGAAGGAGACGCACTGTTGAAGGTGAGGCGCTGTTGAAGACGACGCACTGTTGAAGACGACGCACTGTTGAAGGTGAGGCGCTGTTGAAGACGACGCACTGTTGAAGGTGAGGCACTGTTGAAGGCGACGCACTGTTGAAGGTGAGGCGCTGTTGAAGACGACGCACTGTTGAAGACGACGCACTGTTGAAGGTGAGGCGCTGTTGAAGACGACGCACTGTTGAAGGTGAGGCACTGTTGAAGACGACGCACTGTTGAAGGTGAGGCACTGTTGAAGGCGACGCACTGTTGAAGACGACGCACTGTTGAAGGTGAGGCGCTGTTGAAGGAGACGCACTGTTGAAGGTGAGGCGCTGTTGAAGGCGACGCACTGTTGAAGGTGAGGCGCTGTTGAAGACGACGCACTGTTGAAGGTGAGGCGCTGTTGAAGACGACGCACTGTTGAAGGTGAGGCACTGTTGAAGGCGACGCACTGTTGAAGACGACGCACTGTTGAAGGTGAGGCGCTGTTGAAGGAGACGCAGTGTTGAAGGTGTGGCACTGTTGAAGGCGACGCACTGTTGAAGGTGAGGCGCTGTTGAAGGCGACGCACTGTTGAAGACGACGCACTGTTGAAGGTGAGGCGCTGTTGAAGGAGACGCACTGTTGAAGGTGAGGCGCTGTTGAAGACGACGCACTGTTGAAGACGACGCACTGTTGAAGGTGAGGCGCTGTTGAAGACGACGCACTGTTGAAGGTGAGGCACTGTTGAAGGCGACGCACTGTTGAAGGTGAGGCGCTGTTGAAGACGACGCACTGTTGAAGACGACGCACTGTTGAAGGTGAGGCGCTGTTGAAGACGACGCACTGTTGAAGGTGAGGCGCTGTTGAAGACGACGCACTGTTGAAGGTGAGGCACTGTTGAAGGCGACGCACTGTTGAAGACGACGCACTGTTGAAGGTGAGGCGCTGTTGAAGGAGACGCACTGTTGAAGGTGAGGCGCTGTTGAAGGCGACGCACTGTTGAAGGTGTGGCACTGTTGAAGGCGACGCACTGTTGAAGACGACGCACTGTTGAAGGTGAGGCGCTGTTGAAGACGACGCACTGTTGAAGGTGAGGCGCTGTTGAAGACGACGCACTGTTGAAGGTGAGGCGCTGTTGAAGACGACGCACTGTTGAAGGTGAGGCGCTGTTGAAGACGACGCACTGTTGAAGGTGAGGCGCTGTTGAAGACGACGCACTGTTGAAGGTGAGGCGCTGTTGAAGGTGAGGCGCTGTTGAAGGCGACGCACTGTTGAAGGTGAGGCACTGTTGAAGGCGACGCACTGTTGAAGGTGAGGCGCTGTTGAAGACGACGCACTGTTGAAGACGACGCACTGTTGAAGGTGAGGCGCTGTTGAAGACGACGCACTGTTGAAGGTGAGGCACTGTTGAAGGCGACGCACTGTTGAAGACGACGCACTGTTGAAGGTGAGGCGCTGTTGAAGACGACGCACTGTTGAAGGTGAGGCACTGTTGAAGGCGACGCACTGTTGAAGGTGAGGCGCTGTTGAAGGCGACGCACTGTTGAAGACGACGCACTGTTGAAGGTGAGGCGCTGTTGAAGGAGACGCACTGTTGAAGGTGAGGCGCTGTTGAAGACGACGCACTGTTGAAGGTGAGGCACTGTTGAAGGCGACGCACTGTTGAAGGTGAGGCGCTGTTGAAGACGACGCACTGTTGAAGACGACGCACTGTTGAAGGTGAGGCGCTGTTGAAGACGACGCACTGTTGAAGGTGAGGCACTGTTGAAGACGACGCACTGTTGAAGACGACGCACTGTTGAAGGTGAGGCGCTGTTGAAGACGACGCACTGTTGAAGGTGAGGCGCTGTTGAAGACGACGCACTGTTGAAGGTGAGGCACTGTTGAAGACGACGCACTGTTGAAGACGACGCACTGTTGAAGGTGAGGCGCTGTTGAAGACGACGCACTGTTGAAGGTGAGGCGCTGTTGAAGGCGACGCACTGTTGAAGGTGAGGCGCTGTTGAAGACGACGCACTGTTGAAGACGACGCACTGTTGAAGGTGAGGCGCTGTTGAAGACGACGCACTGTTGAAGGTGAGGCACTGTTGAAGACGACGCACTGTTGAAGGTGAGGCACTGTTGAAGGCGACGCACTGTTGAAGACGACGCACTGTTGAAGGTGAGGCGCTGTTGAAGGAGACGCACTGTTGAAGGTGAGGCACTGTTGAAGGCGACGCACTGTTGAAGGTGAGGCGCTGTTGAAGGCGACGCACTGTTGAAGACGACGCACTGTTGAAGGTGAGGCGCTGTTGAAGGAGACGCAGTGTTGAACGTGAGGCGCTGTTGAAGACGACGCACTGTTGAAGACGACGCACTGTTGAAGGTGAGGCGCTGTTGAAGACGACGCACTGTTGAAGGTGAGGCACTGTTGAAGGCGACGCACTGTTGAAGGTGAGGCGCTGTTGAAGACGACGCACTGTTGAAGACGACGCACTGTTGAAGGTGAGGCGCTGTTGAAGACGACGCACTGTTGAAGGTGTGGCACTGTTGAAGACGACGCACTGTTGAAGGTGAGGCACTGTTGAAGGCGACGCACTGTTGAAGACGACGCACTGTTGAAGGTGAGGCGCTGTTGAAGGAGACGCACTGTTGAAGGTGAGGCGCTGTTGAAGGCGACGCACTGTTGAAGGTGAGGCACTGTTGAAGGCGACGCACTGTTGAAGACGACGCACTGTTGAAGGTGAGGCGCTGTTGAAGACGACGCACTGTTGAAGGTGAGGCGCTGTTGAAGACGACGCACTGTTGAAGGTGAGGCGCTGTTGAAGACGACGCACTGTTGAAGGTGAGGCGCTGTTGAAGACGACGCACTGTTGAAGGTGAGGCGCTGTTGAAGACGACGCACTGTTGAAGGTGAGGCGCTGTTGAAGGTGAGGCGCTGTTGAAGGCGACGCACTGTTGAAGGTGTGGCACTGTTGAAGGCGACGCACTGTTGAAGGTGAGGCGCTGTTGAAGACGACGCACTGTTGAAGACGACGCACTGTTGAAGGTGAGGCGCTGTTGAAGACGACGCACTGTTGAAGGTGAGGCACTGTTGAAGGCGACGCACTGTTGAAGACGACGCACTGTTGAAGGTGAGGCGCTGTTGAAGACGACGCACTGTTGAAGGTGAGGCACTGTTGAAGGCGACGCACTGTTGAAGGTGAGGCGCTGTTGAAGGCGACGCACTGTTGAAGACGACGCACTGTTGAAGGTGAGGCGCTGTTGAAGGAGACGCAGTGTTGAAGGTGAGGCGCTGTTGAAGACGACGCACTGTTGAAGACGACGCACTGTTGAAGGTGAGGCGCTGTTGAAGACGACGCACTGTTGAAGGTGAGGCACTGTTGAAGGCGACGCACTGTTGAAGGTGAGGCGCTGTTGAAGACGACGCACTGTTGAAGACGACGCACTGTTGAAGGTGAGGCGCTGTTGAAGACGACGCACTGTTGAAGGTGAGGCACTGTTGAAGACGACGCACTGTTGAAGGTGAGGCACTGTTGAAGGCGACGCACTGTTGAAGACGACGCACTGTTGAAGGTGAGGCGCTGTTGAAGGCGACGCACTGTTGAAGGTGAGGCACTGTTGAAGGCGACGCACTGTTGAAGGTGAGGCGCTGTTGAAGGCGACGCACTGTTGAAGACGACGCACTGTTGAAGGTGAGGCGCTGTTGAAGGAGACGCACTGTTGAAGGTGAGGCGCTGTTGAAGACGACGCACTGTTGAAGACGACGCACTGTTGAAGGTGAGGCGCTGTTGAAGACGACGCACTGTTGAAGGTGAGGCACTGTTGAAGGCGACGCACTGTTGAAGGTGAGGCACTGTTGAAGGCGACGCACTGTTGAAGACGACGCACTGTTGAAGGTGAGGCGCTGTTGAAGGAGACGCACTGTTGAAGGTGAGGCGCTGTTGAAGGCGACGCACTGTTGAAGGTGAGGCACTGTTGAAGGCGACGCACTGTTGAAGACGACGCACTGTTGAAGGTGAGGCGCTGTTGAAGACGACGCACTGTTGAAGGTGAGGCGCTGTTGAAGGCGACGCACTGTTGAAGGTGAGGCGCTGTTGAAGGCGACGCACTGTTGAAGACGACGCACTGTTGAAGGTGAGGCGCTGTTGAAGGAGACGCACTGTTGAAGGTGAGGCGCTGTTGAAGACGACGCACTGTTGAAGACGACGCACTGTTGAAGGTGAGGCGCTGTTGAAGACGACGCACTGTTGAAGGTGTGGCACTGTTGAAGGCGACGCACTGTTGAAGGTGAGGCGCTGTTGAAGACGACGCACTGTTGAAGACGACGCACTGTTGAAGGTGAGGCGCTGTTGAAGACGACGCACTGTTGAAGGTGAGGCACTGTTGAAGACGACGCACTGTTGAAGGTGAGGCACTGTTGAAGGCGACGCACTGTTGAAGACGACGCACTGTTGAAGGTGAGGCGCTGTTGAAGGCGACGCACTGTTGAAGGTGAGGCGCTGTTGAAGGCGACGCACTGTTGAAGGTGAGGCGCTGTTGAAGACGACGCACTGTTGAAGGTGTGGCACTGTTGAAGACGACGCACTGTTGAATGTGAGGCACTCTTGAAGGCGACGCACTGTTGAAGACGACGCACTGTTGAAGGTGAGGCGCTGTTGAAGGAGACGCAGTGTTGAAGGTGTGGCACTGTTGAAGGCGACGCACTGTTGAAGGTGAGGCGCTGTTGAAGGCGACGCACTGTTGAAGACGACGCACTGTTGAAGGTGAGGCGCTGTTGAAGGAGACGCACTGTTGAAGGTGAGGCGCTGTTGAAGACGACGCACTGTTGAAGACGACGCACTGTTGAAGGCGAGGCGCTGTTGAAGACGACGCACTGTTGAAGGTGAGGCACTGTTGAAGGCGACGCACTGTTGAAGGTGAGGCGCTGTTGAAGACGACGCACTGTTGAAGACGACGCACTGTTGAAGGTGAGGCGCTGTTGAAGACGACGCACTGTTGAAGGTGTGGCACTGTTGAAGACGACGCACTGTTGAATGTGAGGCACTGTTGAAGGCGACGCACTGTTGAAGACGACGCACTGTTGAAGGTGAGGCGCTGTTGAAGGAGACGCACTGTTGAAGGTGAGGCGCTGTTGAAGACGACGCACTGTTGAAGGTGTGGCACTGTTGAAGGCGACGCACTGTTGAAGACGACGCACTGTTGAAGGTGAGGCGCTGTTGAAGTCGACGCACTGTTGAAGGTGAGGCGCTGTTGAAGACGACGCACTGTTGAAGGTGAGGCGCTGTTGAAGACGACGCACTGTTGAAGGTGAGGCGCTGTTGAAGACGACGCACTGTTGAAGGTGAGGCGCTGTTGAAGACGACGCACTGTTGAAGGTGAGGCGCTGTTGAAGGTGAGGCGCTGTTGAAGGCGACGCACTGTTGAAGGTGTGGCACTGTTGAAGGCGACGCACTGTTGAAGGTGAGGCGCTGTTGAAGACGACGCACTGTTGAAGACGACGCACTGTTGAAGGTGAGGCGCTGTTGAAGACGACGCACTGTTGAAGGTGTGGCACTGTTGAAGGCGACGCACTGTTGAAGGCGACGCACTGTTGAAGGTGAGGCGCTGTTGAAGACGACGCACTGTTGAAGGTGAGGCACTGTTGAAGGCGACGCACTGTTGAAGGTGAGGCGCTGTTGAAGGCGACGCACTGTTGAAGACGACGCACTGTTGAAGGTGAGGCGCTGTTGAAGGAGACGCACTGTTGAACGTGAGGCGCTGTTGAAGACGACGCACTGTTGAAGACGACGCACTGTTGAAGGTGAGGCGCTGTTGAAGACGACGCACTGTTGAAGGTGAGGCACTGTTGAAGGCGACGCACTGTTGAAGGTGAGGCGCTGTTGAAGACGACGCACTGTTGAAGACGACGCACTGTTGAAGGTGAGGCGCTGTTGAAGACGACGCACTGTTGAAGGTGAGGCACTGTTGAAGACGACGCACTGTTGAAGGTGAGGCACTGTTGAAGGCGACGCACTGTTGAAGACGACGCACTGTTGAAGGTGAGGCGCTGTTGAAGGAGACGCACTGTTGAAGGTGTGGCACTGTTGAAGGCGACGCACTGTTGAAGGTGAGGCGCTGTTGAAGGCGACGCACTGTTGAAGACGACGCACTGTTGAAGGTGAGGCGCTGTTGAAGGAGACGCACTGTTGAAGGTGAGGCGCTGTTGAAGACGACGCACTGTTGAAGACGACGCACTGTTGAAGGTGAGGCGCTGTTGAAGACGACGCACTGTTGAAGGTGTGGCACTGTTGAAGGCGACGCACTGTTGAAGGTGAGGCACTGTTGAAGGCGACGCACTGTTGAAGACGACGCACTGTTGAAGGTGAGGCGCTGTTGAAGGAGACGCACTGTTGAAGGTGAGGCGCTGTTGAAGGCGACGCACTGTTGAAGGTGAGGCACTGTTGAAGGCGACGCACTGTTGAAGACGACGCACTGTTGAAGGTGAGGCGCTGTTGAAGACGACGCACTGTTGAAGGTGAGGCACTGTTGAAGGCGACGCACTGTTGAAGGTGAGGCGCTGTTGAAGGCGACGCACTGTTGAAGACGACGCACTGTTGAAGGTGAGGCGCTGTTGAAGGAGACGCAGTGTTGAACGTGAGGCGCTGTTGAAGACGACGCACTGTTGAAGACGACGCACTGTTGAAGGTGAGGCGCTGTTGAAGACGACGCACTGTTGAAGGTGTGGCACTGTTGAAGGCGACGCACTGTTGAAGGTGAGGCGCTGTTGAAGACGACGCACTGTTGAAGACGACGCACTGTTGAAGGTGAGGCGCTGTTGAAGACGACGCACTGTTGAAGGTGAGGCACTGTTGAAGACGACGCACTGTTGAAGGTGAGGCACTGTTGAAGGCGACGCACTGTTGAAGACGACGCACTGTTGAAGGTGAGGCGCTGTTGAAGGAGACGCACTGTTGAAGGTGAGGCGCTGTTGAAGGCGACGCACTGTTGAAGGTGAGGCACTGTTGAAGGCGACGCACTGTTGAAGACGACGCACTGTTGAAGGTGAGGCGCTGTTGAAGACGACGCACTGTTGAAGGTGAGGCGCTGTTGAAGACGACGCACTGTTGAAGGTGAGGCGCTGTTGAAGACGACGCACTGTTGAAGGTGAGGCGCTGTTGAAGACGACGCACTGTTGAAGGTGAGGCGCTGTTGAAGACGACGCACTGTTGAAGGTGAGGCGCTGTTGAAGGTGAGGCGCTGTTGAAGGCGACGCACTGTTGAAGGTGAGGCACTGTTGAAGGCGACGCACTGTTGAAGGTGTGGCACTGTTGAAGGCGACGCACTGTTGAAGGTGAGGCGCTGTTGAAGACGACGCACTGTTGAAGACGACGCACTGTTGAAGGTGAGGCGCTGTTGAAGACGACGCACTGTTGAAGGTGTGGCACTGTTGAAGACGACGCACTGTTGAAGGTGAGGCACTGTTGAAGGCGACGCACTGTTGAAGACGACGCACTGTTGAAGGTGAGGCGCTGTTGAAGGAGACGCACTGTTGAAGGTGAGGCGCTGTTGAAGACGACGCACTGTTGAAGACGACGCACTGTTGAAGGTGAGGCGCTGTTGAAGACGACGCACTGTTGAAGGTGAGGCACTGTTGAAGGCGACGCACTGTTGAAGGCGACGCACTGTTGAAGGTGAGGCGCTGTTGAAGACGACGCACTGTTGAAGGTGAGGCACTGTTGAAGGCGACGCACTGTTGAAGACGACGCACTGTTGAAGGTGAGGCACTGTTGAAGGCGACGCACTGTTGAAGGCGACGCACTGTTGAAGGTGAGGCGCTGTTGAAGACGACGCACTGTTGAAGGTGAGGCACTGTTGAAGGCGACGCACTGTTGAAGACGACGCACTGTTGAAGGTGAGGCACTGTTGAAGGCGACGCACTGTTGAAGGTGAGGCGCTGTTGAAGGCGACGCACTGTTGAAGACGACGCACTGTTGAAGGTGAGGCGCTGTTGAAGGAGACGCACTGTTGAAGGTGAGGCGCTGTTGAAGACGACGCACTGTTGAAGACGACGCACTGTTGAAGGTGAGGCGCTGTTGAAGACGACGCACTGTTGAAGGTGTGGCACTGTTGAAGACGACGCACTGTTGAAGACGACGCACTGTTGAAGGTGAGGCGCTGTTGAAGACGACGCACTGTTGAAGGTGAGGCGCTGTTGAAGACGACGCACTGTTGAAGACGACGCACTGTTGAAGGTGAGGCGCTGTTGAAGACGACGCACTGTTGAAGGTGAGGCACTGTTGAAGACGACGCACTGTTGAATGTGAGGCACTGTTGAAGGCGACGCACTGTTGAAGACGACGCACTGTTGAAGGTGAGGCGCTGTTGAAGGAGACGCAGTGTTGAAGGTGTGGCACTGTTGAAGGCGACGCACTGTTGAAGGTGAGGCGCTGTTGAAGGCGACGCACTGTTGAAGACGACGCACTGTTGAAGGTGAGGCGCTGTTGAAGACGACGCACTGTTGAAGGTGAGGCGCTGTTGAAGGCGACGCACTGTTGAAGGTGAGGCGCTGTTGAAGACGACGCACTGTTGAAGGTGAGGCGCTGTTGAGGACGACGCACTGTTGAAGGTGAGGCGCTGTTGAAGGAGACGCACTGTTGAAGGTGAGGCGCTGTTGAAGACGACGCACTGTTGAAGGTGAGGCGCTGTTGAAGACGACGCACTGTTGAAGGTGAGGCGCTGTTGAAGACGACGCACTGTTGAAGGTGAGGCGCTGTTGAAGACGACGCACTGTTGAAGGTGAGGCGCTGTTGAAGACGACGCACTGTTGAAGGTGAGGCGCTGTTGAAGGTGAGGCGCTGTTGAAGGCGACGCACTGTTGAAGGTGTGGCACTGTTGAAGGCGACGCACTGTTGAAGGTGAGGCGCTGTTGAAGACGACGCACTGTTGAAGACGACGCACTGTTGAAGGTGAGGCGCTGTTGAAGACGACGCACTGTTGAAGGTGAGGCACTGTTGAAGGCGACGCACTGTTGAAGACGACGCACTGTTGAAGGTGAGGCGCTGTTGAAGACGACGCACTGTTGAAGGTGAGGCACTGTTGAAGGCGACGCACTGTTGAAGGTGAGGCGCTGTTGAAGGCGACGCACTGTTGAAGACGACGCACTGTTGAAGGTGAGGCGCTGTTGAAGGAGACGCAGTGTTGAAGGTGAGGCGCTGTTGAAGACGACGCACTGTTGAAGACGACGCACTGTTGAAGGTGAGGCGCTGTTGAAGACGACGCACTGTTGAAGGTGTGGCACTGTTGAAGGCGACGCACTGTTGAAGGTGAGGCGCTGTTGAAGACGACGCACTGTTGAAGACGACGCACTGTTGAAGGTGAGGCGCTGTTGAAGACGACGCACTGTTGAAGGTGTGGCACTGTTGAAGACGACGCACTGTTGAATGTGAGGCACTGTTGAAGGCGACGCACTGTTGAAGACGACGCACTGTTGAAGGTGAGGCGCTGTTGAAGGAGACGCACTGTTGAAGGTGTGGCACTGTTGAAGGCGACGCACTGTTGAAGGTGAGGCGCTGTTGAAGGCGACGCACTGTTGAAGACGACGCACTGTTGAAGGTGAGGCGCTGTTGAAGGAGACGCACTGTTGAAGGTGAGGCGCTGTTGAAGACGACGCACTGTTGAAGACGACGCACTGTTGAAGGTGAGGCGCTGTTGAAGACGACGCACTGTTGAAGGTGAGGCACTGTTGAAGGCGACGCACTGTTGAAGGTGAGGCGCTGTTGAAGACGACGCACTGTTGAAGGTGTGGCACTGTTGAAGACGACGCACTGTTGAAGGTGAGGCACTGTTGAAGGCGACGCACTGTTGAAGACGACGCACTGTTGAAGGTGAGGCGCTGTTGAAGGAGACGCACTGTTGAAGGTGAGGCGCTGTTGAAGGCGACGCACTGTTGAAGGTGTGGCACTGTTGAAGGCGACGCACTGTTGAAGACGACGCACTGTTGAAGGTGAGGCGCTGTTGAAGACGACGCACTGTTGAAGGTGAGGCGCTGTTGAAGACGACGCACTGTTGAAGGTGAGGCGCTGTTGAAGACGACGCACTGTTGAAGGTGAGGCGCTGTTGAAGACGACGCACTGTTGAAGGTGAGGCGCTGTTGAAGGCGACGCACTGTTGAAGGTGAGGCGCTGTTGAAGACGACGCACTGTTGAAGGTGAGGCGCTGTTGAAGGAGACGCACTGTTGAAGGTGAGGCGCTGTTGAAGACGACGCACTGTTGAAGACGACGCACTGTTGAAGGTGAGGCACTGTTGAAGGCGACGCACTGTTGAAGACGACGCACTGTTGAAGGTGAGGCGCTGTTGAAGACGACGCACTGTTGAAGGTGAGGCACTGTTGAAGGCGACGCACTGTTGAAGGTGAGGCGCTGTTGAAGACGACGCACTGTTGAAGGTGAGGCGCTGTTGAGGACGACGCACTGTTGAAGGTGAGGCGCTGTTGAAGGAGACGCACTGTTGAAGGTGAGGCGCTGTTGAAGGAGACGCACTGTTGAAGGTGAGGCGCTGTTGAAGGACGACGCACTGTTGAAGGTGAGGCACTGTTGAAGACGACGCACTGTTGAAGGCGACGCACTGTTGAAGGTGAGGCGCTGTTGAGGACGACGCACTGTTGAAGGTGAGGCGCTGTTGAAGGAGACGCACTGTTGAAGGTGAGGCGCTGTTGAAGACGACGCACTGTTGAAGACGACGCACTGTTGAAGGTGAGGCGCTGTTGAAGACGACGCACTGTTGAAGGTGAGGCGCTGTTGAAGGAGACGCACTGTTGAAGGTGAGGCGCTGTTGAAGACGACGCACTGTTGAAGGCGACGCACTGTTGAAGGTGAGGCACTGTTGAAGGCGACGCACTGTTGAAGGAGACGCACTGTTGAAGGTGAGGCGCTGTTGAAGACGACGCACTGTTGAAGACGACGCACTGTTGAAGGTGAGGCGCTGTTGAAGACGACGCACTGTTGAAGGTGAGGCACTGTTGAAGGCGACGCACTGTTGAAGGCGACG
Organism: Baylisascaris procyonis; assembly: GCA_037389465.1. Lineage (NCBI taxonomy): Eukaryota > Metazoa > Nematoda > Chromadorea > Rhabditida > Ascarididae > Baylisascaris > Baylisascaris procyonis. The sequence goes on from JAZARR010000274.1 coordinate 72,803, forward strand.
CACTGTTGAAGGTGAGGCGCTGTTGAAGACGACGCACTGTTGAAGGTGAGGCACTGTTGAAGGCGACGCACTGTTGAAGACGACGCACTGTTGAAGGTGAGGCACTGTTGAAGGCGACGCACTGTTGAAGGCGACGCACTGTTGAAGGTGAGGCGCTGTTGAAGACGACGCACTGTTGAAGGTGAGGCACTGTTGAAGGCGACGCACTGTTGAAGACGACGCACTGTTGAAGGTGAGGCACTGTTGAAGGCGACGCACTGTTGAAGGTGAGGCGCTGTTGAGGACGACGCACTGTTGAAGGTGAGACGCTGTTGAAGGACGACGCACTGTTGAAGGTGAGGCGCTGTTGAAGGACGACGCACTGTTGAAGGTGAGGCGCTGTTGAGGACGACGCGCTGTTGAAGGTGTGGCACTGTTGAAGACGACGCACTGTTGAAGGCGACGCACTGTTGAAGGTGAGGCGCTGTTGAGGACGACGCACTGTTGAAGGTGAGGCGCTGTTGAAGGAGACGCACTGTTGAAGGTGAGGCGCTGTTGAAGACGACGCACTGTTGAAGACGACGCACTGTTGAAGGTGAGGCGCTGTTGAAGACGACGCACTGTTGAAGGTGAGGCGCTGTTGAAGGAGACGCACTGTTGAAGGTGAGGCGCTGTTGAAGACGACGCACTGTTGAAGGCGACGCACTGTTGAAGGTGAGGCACTGTTGAAGGCGACGCACTGTTGAAGGAGACGCACTGTTGAAGGTGAGGCGCTGTTGAAGACGACGCACTGTTGAAGACGACGCACTGTTGAAGGTGAGGCGCTGTTGAAGACGACGCACTGTTGAAGGTGAGGCACTGTTGAAGGCGACGCACTGTTGAAGGCGACGCACTGTTGAAGGTGAGGCGCTGTTGAAGACGACGCACTGTTGAAGGTGAGGCACTGTTGAAGGCGACGCACTGTTGAAGACGACGCACTGTTGAAGGTGAGGCACTGTTGAAGGCGACGCACTGTTGAAGGCGACGCACTGTTGAAGGTGAGGCGCTGTTGAAGACGACGCACTGTTGAAGGTGAGGCACTGTTGAAGGCGACGCACTGTTGAAGACGACGCACTGTTGAAGGTGAGGCACTGTTGAAGGCGACGCACTGTTGAAGGTGAGGCGCTGTTGAAGGCGACGCACTGTTGAAGACGACGCACTGTTGAAGGTGAGGCGCTGTTGAAGGAGACGCACTGTTGAAGGTGAGGCGCTGTTGAAGACGACGCACTGTTGAAGACGACGCACTGTTGAAGGTGAGGCGCTGTTGAAGACGACGCACTGTTGAAGGTGTGGCACTGTTGAAGACGACGCACTGTTGAAGACGACGCACTGTTGAAGGTGAGGCGCTGTTGAAGACGACGCACTGTTGAAGGTGAGGCGCTGTTGAAGACGACGCACTGTTGAAGACGACGCACTGTTGAAGGTGAGGCGCTGTTGAAGACGACGCACTGTTGAAGGTGAGGCACTGTTGAAGACGACGCACTGTTGAATGTGAGGCACTGTTGAAGGCGACGCACTGTTGAAGACGACGCACTGTTGAAGGTGAGGCGCTGTTGAAGGAGACGCACTGTTGAAGGTGAGGCACTGTTGAAGGCGACGCACTGTTGAAGGTGAGGCGCTGTTGAAGGCGACGCACTGTTGAAGACGACGCACTGTTGAAGGTGAGGCGCTGTTGAAGACGACGCACTGTTGAAGGTGAGGCGCTGTTGAAGGCGACGCACTGTTGAAGGTGAGGCGCTGTTGAAGACGACGCACTGTTGAAGGTGAGGCGCTGTTGAGGACGACGCACTGTTGAAGGTGAGGCGCTGTTGAAGGAGACGCACTGTTGAAGGTGAGGCGCTGTTGAAGACGACGCACTGTTGAAGGTGAGGCGCTGTTGAAGACGACGCACTGTTGAAGGTGAGGCGCTGTTGAAGACGACGCACTGTTGAAGGTGAGGCGCTGTTGAAGACGACGCACTGTTGAAGGTGAGGCGCTGTTGAAGACGACGCACTGTTGAAGGTGAGGCACTGTTGAAGGTGAGGCGCTGTTGAAGGCGACGCACTGTTGAAGGTGAGGCACTGTTGAAGGCGACGCACTGTTGAAGGTGAGGCGCTGTTGAAGACGACGCACTGTTGAAGACGACGCACTGTTGAAGGTGAGGCGCTGTTGAAGACGACGCACTGTTGAAGGTGTGGCACTGTTGAAGGCGACGCACTGTTGAAGACGACGCACTGTTGAAGGTGAGGCGCTGTTGAAGACGACGCACTGTTGAAGGTGAGGCACTGTTGAAGGCGACGCACTGTTGAAGGTGAGGCGCTGTTGAAGGCGACGCACTGTTGAAGACGACGCACTGTTGAAGGTGAGGCGCTGTTGAAGGAGACGCACTGTTGAAGGTGAGGCGCTGTTGAAGACGACGCACTGTTGAAGACGACGCACTGTTGAAGGTGAGGCGCTGTTGAAGACGACGCACTGTTGAAGGTGAGGCACTGTTGAAGGCGACGCACTGTTGAAGGTGAGGCGCTGTTGAAGACGACGCACTGTTGAAGACGACGCACTGTTGAAGGTGAGGCGCTGTTGAAGACGACGCACTGTTGAAGGTGAGGCACTGTTGAAGACGACGCACTGTTGAAGGTGAGGCACTGTTGAAGGCGACGCACTGTTGAAGACGACGCACTGTTGAAGGTGAGGCGCTGTTGAAGGAGACGCACTGTTGAAGGTGAGGCACTGTTGAAGGCGACGCACTGTTGAAGGTGAGGCGCTGTTGAAGGCGACGCACTGTTGAAGACGACGCACTGTTGAAGGTGAGGCGCTGTTGAAGGAGACGCAGTGTTGAAGGTGAGGCGCTGTTGAAGACGACGCACTGTTGAAGACGACGCACTGTTGAAGGTGAGGCGCTGTTGAAGACGACGCACTGTTGAAGGTGAGGCACTGTTGAAGGCGACGCACTGTTGAAGGTGAGGCGCTGTTGAAGACGACGCACTGTTGAAGGTGTGGCACTGTTGAAGACGACGCACTGTTGAAGGTGAGGCACTGTTGAAGGCGACGCACTGTTGAAGACGACGCACTGTTGAAGGTGAGGCGCTGTTGAAGGAGACGCACTGTTGAAGGTGAGGCGCTGTTGAAGGCGACGCACTGTTGAAGGTGAGGCACTGTTGAAGGCGACGCACTGTTGAAGACGACGCACTGTTGAAGGTGAGGCGCTGTTGAAGACGACGCACTGTTGAAGGTGAGGCGCTGTTGAAGACGACGCACTGTTGAAGGTGAGGCGCTGTTGAAGACGACGCACTGTTGAAGGTGAGGCGCTGTTGAAGACGACGCACTGTTGAAGGTGAGGCGCTGTTGAAGGCGACGCACTGTTGAAGGTGAGGCGCTGTTGAAGACGACGCACTGTTGAAGGTGAGGCGCTGTTGAAGGAGACGCACTGTTGAAGGTGAGGCGCTGTTGAAGACGACGCACTGTTGAAGACGACGCACTGTTGAAGGTGTGGCACTGTTGAAGGCGACGCACTGTTGAAGACGACGCACTGTTGAAGGTGAGGCGCTGTTGAAGACGACGCACTGTTGAAGGTGAGGCACTGTTGAAGGCGACGCACTGTTGAAGGTGAGGCGCTGTTGAAGACGACGCACTGTTGAAGGTGAGGCGCTGTTGAGGACGACGCACTGTTGAAGGTGAGGCGCTGTTGAAGGAGACGCACTGTTGAAGGTGAGGCGCTGTTGAAGGAGACGCACTGTTGAAGGTGAGGCGCTGTTGAGGACGACGCACTGTTGAAGGTGAGGCACTGTTGAAGACGACGCACTGTTGAAGGCGACGCACTGTTGAAGGTGAGGCGCTGTTGAAGACGACGCACTGTTGAAGGTGAGGCGCTGTTGAAGGAGACGCACTGTTGAAGGTGAGGCGCTGTTGAAGACGACGCACTGTTGAAGACGACGCACTGTTGAAGGTGAGGCGCTGTTGAAGACGACGCACTGTTGAAGGTGAGGCGCTGTTGAAGGAGACGCACTGTTGAAGGTGAGGCGCTGTTGAAGACGACGCACTGTTGAAGGCGACGCACTGTTGAAGGTGAGGCACTGTTGAAGGCGACGCACTGTTGAAGGAGACGCACTGTTGAAGGTGAGGCGCTGTTGAAGACGACGCACTGTTGAAGACGACGCACTGTTGAAGGTGAGGCGCTGTTGAAGACGACGCACTGTTGAAGGTGAGGCACTGTTGAAGGCGACGCACTGTTGAAGGCGACGCACTGTTGAAGGTGAGGCGCTGTTGAAGACGACGCACTGTTGAAGGTGAGGCACTGTTGAAGGCGACGCACTGTTGAAGACGACGCACTGTTGAAGGTGAGGCACTGTTGAAGGCGACGCACTGTTGAAGGCGACGCACTGTTGAAGGTGAGGCGCTGTTGAAGACGACGCACTGTTGAAGGTGAGGCACTGTTGAAGGCGACGCACTGTTGAAGACGACGCACTGTTGAAGGTGTGGCACTGTTGAAGGCGACGCACTGTTGAAGGTGAGGCGCTGTTGAAGGACGACGCACTGTTGAAGGTGAGGCGCTGTTGAAGGAGACGCACTGTTGAAGGTGAGGCGCTGTTGAAGGAGACGCACTGTTGAAGGTGAGGCGCTGTTGAGGACGACGCGCTGTTGAAGGTGTGGCACTGTTGAAGACGACGCACTGTTGAAGGCGACGCACTGTTGAAGGTGAGGCGCTGTTGAGGACGACGCACTGTTGAAGGTGAGGCGCTGTTGAAGGAGACGCACTGTTGAAGGTGAGGCGCTGTTGAAGACGACGCACTGTTGAAGACGACGCACTGTTGAAGGTGAGGCGCTGTTGAAGACGACGCACTGTTGAAGGTGAGGCGCTGTTGAAGGAGACGCACTGTTGAAGGTGAGGCGCTGTTGAAGACGACGCACTGTTGAAGGCGACGCACTGTTGAAGGTGAGGCACTGTTGAAGGCGACGCACTGTTGAAGGAGACGCACTGTTGAAGGTGAGGCGCTGTTGAAGACGACGCACTGTTGAAGACGACGCACTGTTGAAGGTGAGGCGCTGTTGAAGACGACGCACTGTTGAAGGTGAGGCACTGTTGAAGGCGACGCACTGTTGAAGGCGACGCACTGTTGAAGGTGAGGCGCTGTTGAAGACGACGCACTGTTGAAGGTGAGGCACTGTTGAAGGCGACGCACTGTTGAAGACGACGCACTGTTGAAGGTGAGGCACTGTTGAAGGCGACGCACTGTTGAAGGCGACGCACTGTTGAAGGTGAGGCGCTGTTGAAGACGACGCACTGTTGAAGGTGAGGCACTGTTGAAGGCGACGCACTGTTGAAGACGACGCACTGTTGAAGGTGAGGCACTGTTGAAGGCGACGCACTGTTGAACGTGAGGCGCTGTTGAAGGCGACGCACTGTTGAAGACGACGCACTGTTGAAGGTGAGGCGCTGTTGAAGGAGACGCAGTGTTGAACGTGAGGCGCTGTTGAAGACGACGCACTGTTGAAGACGACGCACTGTTGAAGGTGAGGCGCTGTTGAAGACGACGCACTGTTGAAGGTGAGGCACTGTTGAAGACGACGCACTGTTGAAGACGACGCACTGTTGAAGGTGAGGCGCTGTTGAAGACGACGCACTGTTGAAGGTGAGGCGCTGTTGAAGACGACGCACTGTTGAAGACGACGCACTGTTGAAGGTGAGGCGCTGTTGAAGACGACGCACTGTTGAAGGTGTGGCACTGTTGAAGACGACGCACTGTTGAATGTGAGGCACTGTTGAAGGCGACGCACTGTTGAAGACGACGCACTGTTGAAGGTGAGGCGCTGTTGAAGGAGACGCAGTGTTGAAGGTGTGGCACTGTTGAAGGCGACGCACTGTTGAAGGTGAGGCGCTGTTGAAGGCGACGCACTGTTGAAGACGACGCACTGTTGAAGGTGAGGCGCTGTTGAAGACGACGCACTGTTGAAGGTGAGGCGCTGTTGAAGGCGACGCACTGTTGAAGGTGAGGCGCTGTTGAAGACGACGCACTGTTGAAGGTGAGGCGCTGTTGAGGACGACGCACTGTTGAAGGTGAGGCGCTGTTGAAGGAGACGCACTGTTGAAGGTGAGGCGCTGTTGAAGACGACGCACTGTTGAAGGTGAGGCGCTGTTGAAGACGACGCACTGTTGAAGGTGAGGCGCTGTTGAAGACGACGCACTGTTGAAGGTGAGGCGCTGTTGAAGACGACGCACTGTTGAAGGTGAGGCGCTGTTGAAGACGACGCACTGTTGAAGGTGAGGCGCTGTTGAAGGTGAGGCGCTGTTGAAGGCGACGCACTGTTGAAGGTGTGGCACTGTTGAAGGCGACGCACTGTTGAAGGTGAGGCGCTGTTGAAGACGACGCACTGTTGAAGACGACGCACTGTTGAAGGTGAGGCGCTGTTGAAGACGACGCACTGTTGAAGGTGAGGCACTGTTGAAGGCGACGCACTGTTGAAGACGACGCACTGTTGAAGGTGAGGCGCTGTTGAAGACGACGCACTGTTGAAGGTGAGGCACTGTTGAAGGCGACGCACTGTTGAAGGTGAGGCGCTGTTGAAGGCGACGCACTGTTGAAGACGACGCACTGTTGAAGGTGAGGCGCTGTTGAAGGAGACGCAGTGTTGAACGTGAGGCGCTGTTGAAGACGACGCACTGTTGAAGACGACGCACTGTTGAAGGTGAGGCGCTGTTGAAGACGACGCACTGTTGAAGGTGAGGCACTGTTGAAGGCGACGCACTGTTGAAGGTGAGGCGCTGTTGAAGACGACGCACTGTTGAAGACGACGCACTGTTGAAGGTGAGGCGCTGTTGAAGACGACGCACTGTTGAAGGTGAGGCACTGTTGAAGACGACGCACTGTTGAAGGTGAGGCACTGTTGAAGGCGACGCACTGTTGAAGACGACGCACTGTTGAAGGTGAGGCGCTGTTGAAGGAGACGCACTGTTGAAGGTGTGGCACTGTTGAAGGCGACGCACTGTTGAAGGTGAGGCGCTGTTGAAGGCGACGCACTGTTGAAGACGACGCACTGTTGAAGGTGAGGCGCTGTTGAAGGAGACGCAGTGTTGAAGGTGAGGCGCTGTTGAAGACGACGCACTGTTGAAGACGACGCACTGTTGAAGGTGAGGCGCTGTTGAAGACGACGCACTGTTGAAGGTGAGGCACTGTTGAAGGCGACGCACTGTTGAAGGTGAGGCGCTGTTGAAGACGACGCACTGTTGAAGGTGAGGCACTGTTGAAGACGACGCACTGTTGAAGGTGAGGCACTGTTGAAGGCGACGCACTGTTGAAGACGACGCACTGTTGAAGGTGAGGCGCTGTTGAAGGAGACGCACTGTTGAAGGTGAGGCGCTGTTGAAGGCGACGCACTGTTGAAGGTGTGGCACTGTTGAAGGCGACGCACTGTTGAAGACGACGCACTGTTGAAGGTGAGGCGCTGTTGAAGACGACGCACTGTTGAAGGTGAGGCGCTGTTGAAGACGACGCACTGTTGAAGGTGAGGCGCTGTTGAAGACGACGCACTGTTGAAGGTGAGGCGCTGTTGAAGACGACGCACTGTTGAAGGTGAGGCGCTGTTGAAGGCGACGCACTGTTGAAGGTGAGGCGCTGTTGAAGACGACGCACTGTTGAAGGTGAGGCGCTGTTGAAGGAGACGCACTGTTGAAGGTGAGGCGCTGTTGAAGACGACGCACTGTTGAAGACGACGCACTGTTGAAGGTGTGGCACTGTTGAAGGCGACGCACTGTTGAAGACGACGCACTGTTGAAGGTGAGGCGCTGTTGAAGACGACGCACTGTTGAAGGTGAGGCACTGTTGAAGGCGACGCACTGTTGAAGGTGAGGCGCTGTTGAAGACGACGCACTGTTGAAGGTGAGGCGCTGTTGAGGACGACGCACTGTTGAAGGTGAGGCGCTGTTGAAGGAGACGCACTGTTGAAGGTGAGGCGCTGTTGAAGGAGACGCACTGTTGAAGGTGAGGCGCTGTTGAGGACGACGCGCTGTTGAAGGTGTGGCACTGTTGAAGACGACGCACTGTTGAAGGCGACGCACTGTTGAAGGTGAGGCGCTGTTGAAGACGACGCACTGTTGAAGGTGAGGCGCTGTTGAAGGAGACGCACTGTTGAAGGTGAGGCGCTGTTGAAGACGACGCACTGTTGAAGACGACGCACTGTTGAAGGTGAGGCGCTGTTGAAGACGACGCACTGTTGAAGGTGAGGCGCTGTTGAAGGAGACGCACTGTTGAAGGTGAGGCGCTGTTGAAGACGACGCACTGTTGAAGGCGGCGCACTGTTGAAGGTGAGGCACTGTTGAAGGCGACGCACTGTTGAAGGAGACGCAGTGTTGAACGTGAGGCGCTGTTGAAGACGACGCACTGTTGAAGACGACGCACTGTTGAAGGTGAGGCGCTGTTGAAGACGACGCGCTGTTGAAGGTGAGGCACTGTTGAAGGCGACGCACTGTTGAAGGCGACGCACTGTTGAAGGTGAGGCGCTGTTGAAGACGACGCACTGTTGAAGGTGAGGCACTGTTGAAGGCGACGCACTGTTGAAGACGACGCACTGTTGAAGGTGAGGCACTGTTGAAGGCGACGCACTGTTGAAGGCGACGCACTGTTGAAGGTGAGGCGCTGTTGAAGACGACGCACTGTTGAATGTGAGGCACTGTTGAAGGCGACGCACTGTTGAAGACGACGCACTGTTGAAGGTGTGGCACTGTTGAAGGCGACGCACTGTTGAAGGTGAGGCGCTGTTGAGGACGACGCACTGTTGAAGGTGAGGCGCTGTTGAAGGAGACGCACTGTTGAAGGTGAGGCGCTGTTGAAGGAGACGCACTGTTGAAGGTGAGGCGCTGTTGAGGACGACGCGCTGTTGAAGGTGTGGCACTGTTGAAGACGACGCACTGTTGAAGGCGACGCACTGTTGAAGGTGAGGCGCTGTTGAAGACGACGCACTGTTGAAGGTGAGGCGCTGTTGAAGGAGACGCACTGTTGAAGGTGAGGCGCTGTTGAAGACGACGCACTGTTGAAGACGACGCACTGTTGAAGGTGAGGCGCTGTTGAAGACGACGCACTGTTGAAGGTGAGGCGCTGTTGAAGGAGACGCACTGTTGAAGGTGAGGCGCTGTTGAAGACGACGCACTGTTGAAGGCGTCGCACTGTTGAAGGTGAGGCACTGTTGAAGGCGACGCACTGTTGAAGGAGACGCAGTGTTGAAGGTGAGGCGCTGTTGAAGACGACGCACTGTTGAAGACGACGCACTGTTGAAGGTGAGGCGCTGTTGAAGACGACGCACTGTTGAAGGTGAGGCACTGTTGAAGGCGACGCACTGTTGAAGGCGACGCACTGTTGAAGGTGAGGCGCTGTTGAAGACGACGCACTGTTGAAGGTGAGGCACTGTTGAAGGCGACGCACTGTTGAAGACGACGCACTGTTGAAGGTGAGGCACTGTTGAAGGCGACGCACTGTTGAAGGCGACGCACTGTTGAAGGTGAGGCGCTGTTGAAGACGACGCACTGTTGAAGGTGAGGCACTGTTGAAGGCGACGCACTGTTGAAGACGACGCACTGTTGAAGGTGAGGCACTGTTGAAGGCGACGCACTGTTGAAGGTGAGGCGCTGTTGAAGGCGACGCACTGTTGAAGACGACGCACTGTTGAAGGTGAGGCGCTGTTGAAGGAGACGCAGTGTTGAACGTGAGGCGCTGTTGAAGACGACGCACTGTTGAAGACGACGCACTGTTGAAGGTGAGGCGCTGTTGAAGACGACGCACTGTTGAAGGTGTGGCACTGTTGAAGACGACGCACTGTTGAAGACGACGCACTGTTGAAGGTGAGGCGCTGTTGAAGACGACGCACTGTTGAAGGTGAGGCGCTGTTGAAGACGACGCACTGTTGAAGACGACGCACTGTTGAAGGTGAGGCGCTGTTGAAGACGACGCACTGTTGAAGGTGTGGCACTGTTGAAGACGACGCACTGTTGAATGTGAGGCACTGTTGAAGGCGACGCACTGTTGAAGACGACGCACTGTTGAAGGTGAGGCGCTGTTGAAGGAGACGCACTGTTGAAGGTGTGGCACTGTTGAAGGCGACGCACTGTTGAAGGTGAGGCGCTGTTGAAGGCGACGCACTGTTGAAGACGACGCACTGTTGAAGGTGAGGCGCTGTTGAAGACGACGCACTGTTGAAGGTGAGGCGCTGTTGAAGGCGACGCACTGTTGAAGGTGAGGCGCTGTTGAAGACGACGCACTGTTGAAGGTGAGGCGCTGTTGAGGACGACGCACTGTTGAAGGTGAGGCGCTGTTGAAGGAGACGCACTGTTGAAGGTGAGGCGCTGTTGAAGACGACGCACTGTTGAAGGTGAGGCGCTGTTGAAGACGACGCACTGTTGAAGGTGAGGCGCTGTTGAAGACGACGCACTGTTGAAGGTGAGGCGCTGTTGAAGACGACGCACTGTTGAAGGTGAGGCGCTGTTGAAGACGACGCACTGTTGAAGGTGAGGCGCTGTTGAAGGTGAGGCGCTGTTGAAGGCGACGCACTGTTGAAGGTGAGGCACTGTTGAAGGCGACGCACTGTTGAAGGTGAGGCGCTGTTGAAGACGACGCACTGTTGAAGACGACGCACTGTTGAAGGTGAGGCGCTGTTGAAGACGACGCACTGTTGAAGGTGAGGCACTGTTGAAGGCGACGCACTGTTGAAGACGACGCACTGTTGAAGGTGAGGCGCTGTTGAAGACGACGCACTGTTGAAGGTGTGGCACTGTTGAAGGCGACGCACTGTTGAAGGTGAGGCGCTGTTGAAGGCGACGCACTGTTGAAGACGACGCACTGTTGAAGGTGAGGCGCTGTTGAAGGAGACGCAGTGTTGAACGTGAGGCGCTGTTGAAGACGACGCACTGTTGAAGACGACGCACTGTTGAAGGTGAGGCGCTGTTGAAGACGACGCACTGTTGAAGGTGTGGCACTGTTGAAGGCGACGCACTGTTGAAGGTGAGGCGCTGTTGAAGACGACGCACTGTTGAAGACGACGCACTGTTGAAGGTGAGGCGCTGTTGAAGACGACGCACTGTTGAAGGTGTGGCACTGTTGAAGACGACGCACTGTTGAAGGTGAGGCACTGTTGAAGGCGACGCACTGTTGAAGACGACGCACTGTTGAAGGTGAGGCGCTGTTGAAGGAGACGCAGTGTTGAAGGTGTGGCACTGTTGAAGGCGACGCACTGTTGAAGGTGAGGCGCTGTTGAAGGCGACGCACTGTTGAAGACGACGCACTGTTGAAGGTGAGGCGCTGTTGAAGGAGACGCACTGTTGAAGGTGAGGCGCTGTTGAAGACGACGCACTGTTGAAGACGACGCACTGTTGAAGGTGAGGCGCTGTTGAAGACGACGCACTGTTGAAGGTGTGGCACTGTTGAAGGCGACGCACTGTTGAAGGTGAGGCGCTGTTGAAGACGACGCACTGTTGAAGGTGAGGCACTGTTGAAGACGACGCACTGTTGAAGGTGAGGCACTGTTGAAGGCGACGCACTGTTGAAGACGACGCACTGTTGAAGGTGAGGCGCTGTTGAAGGAGACGCACTGTTGAAGGTGAGGCGCTGTTGAAGGCGACGCACTGTTGAAGGTGAGGCACTGTTGAAGGCGACGCACTGTTGAAGACGACGCACTGTTGAAGGTGAGGCGCTGTTGAAGACGACGCACTGTTGAAGGTGAGGCGCTGTTGAAGACGACGCACTGTTGAAGGTGAGGCGCTGTTGAAGACGACGCACTGTTGAAGGTGAGGCGCTGTTGAAGACGACGCACTGTTGAAGGTGAGGCGCTGTTGAAGGCGACGCACTGTTGAAGGTGAGGCGCTGTTGAAGACGACGCACTGTTGAAGGTGAGGCGCTGTTGAAGGAGACGCACTGTTGAAGGTGAGGCGCTGTTGAAGACGACGCACTGTTGAAGACGACGCACTGTTGAAGGTGTGGCACTGTTGAAGGCGACGCACTGTTGAAGACGACGCACTGTTGAAGGTGAGGCGCTGTTGAAGACGACGCACTGTTGAAGGTGAGGCACTGTTGAAGGCGACGCACTGTTGAAGGTGAGGCGCTGTTGAAGACGACGCACTGTTGAAGGTGAGGCGCTGTTGAGGACGACGCACTGTTGAAGGTGAGGCGCTGTTGAAGGAGACGCACTGTTGAAGGTGAGGCGCTGTTGAAGGAGACGCACTGTTGAAGGTGAGGCGCTGTTGAGGACGACGCGCTGTTGAAGGTGTGGCACTGTTGAAGACGACGCACTGTTGAAGGCGACGCACTGTTGAAGGTGAGGCGCTGTTGAGGACGACGCACTGTTGAAGGTGAGGCGCTGTTGAAGGAGACGCACTGTTGAAGGTGAGGCGCTGTTGAAGACGACGCACTGTTGAAGACGACGCACTGTTGAAGGTGAGGCGCTGTTGAAGACGACGCACTGTTGAAGGTGAGGCGCTGTTGAAGGAGACGCACTGTTGAAGGTGAGGCGCTGTTGAAGACGACGCACTGTTGAAGGCGGCGCACTGTTGAAGGTGTGGCACTGTTGAAGGCGACGCACTGTTGAAGGAGACGCAGTGTTGAACGTGAGGCGCTGTTGAAGACGACGCACTGTTGAAGACGACGCACTGTTGAAGGTGAGGCGCTGTTGAAGACGACGCGCTGTTGAAGGTGTGGCACTGTTGAAGGCGACGCACTGTTGAAGGCGACGCACTGTTGAAGGTGAGGCGCTGTTGAAGACGACGCACTGTTGAAGGTGAGGCACTGTTGAAGGCGACGCACTGTTGAAGACGACGCACTGTTGAAGGTGAGGCACTGTTGAAGGCGACGCACTGTTGAAGGCGACGCACTGTTGAAGGTGAGGCGCTGTTGAAGACGACGCACTGTTGAAGGTGAGGCACTGTTGAAGGCGACGCACTGTTGAAGACGACGCACTGTTGAAGGTGAGGCACTGTTGAAGGCGACGCACTGTTGAAGGTGAGGCGCTGTTGAAGACGACGCACTGTTGAAGGTGAGGCGCTGTTGAAGGAGACGCACTGTTGAAGGTGAGGCGCTGTTGAAGGAGACGCACTGTTGAAGGTGAGGCGCTGTTGAAGACGACGCACTGTTGAAGGTGAGGCACTGTTGAAGACGACGCACTGTTGAAGGCGACGCACTGTTGAAGGTGAGGCGCTGTTGAGGACGACGCACTGTTGAAGGTGAGGCGCTGTTGAAGGAGACGCACTGTTGAAGGTGAGGCGCTGTTGAAGACGACGCACTGTTGAAGACGACGCACTGTTGAAGGTGAGGCGCTGTTGAAGACGACGCACTGTTGAAGGTGAGGCGCTGTTGAAGGAGACGCACTGTTGAAGGTGAGGCGCTGTTGAAGACGACGCACTGTTGAAGGCGACGCACTGTTGAAGGTGTGGCACTGTTGAAGGCGACGCACTGTTGAAGGAGACGCACTGTTGAAGGTGAGGCGCTGTTGAAGACGACGCACTGTTGAAGACGACGCACTGTTGAAGGTGAGGCGCTGTTGAAGACGACGCACTGTTGAAGGTGTGGCACTGTTGAAGGCGACGCACTGTTGAAGGCGACGCACTGTTGAAGGTGAGGCGCTGTTGAAGACGACGCACTGTTGAAGGTGAGGCACTGTTGAAGGCGACGCACTGTTGAAGACGACGCACTGTTGAAGGTGAGGCACTGTTGAAGGCGACGCACTGTTGAAGGCGACGCACTGTTGAAGGTGAGGCGCTGTTGAAGACGACGCACTGTTGAAGGTGAGGCACTGTTGAAGGCGACGCACTGTTGAAGACGACGCACTGTTGAAGGTGAGGCACTGTTGAAGGCGACGCACTGTTGAACGTGAGGCGCTGTTGAAGGCGACGCACTGTTGAAGACGACGCACTGTTGAAGGTGAGGCGCTGTTGAAGGAGACGCAGTGTTGAAGGTGAGGCGCTGTTGAAGACGACGCACTGTTGAAGACGACGCACTGTTGAAGGTGAGGCGCTGTTGAAGACGACGCACTGTTGAAGGTGTGGCACTGTTGAAGACGACGCACTGTTGAAGACGACGCACTGTTGAAGGTGAGGCGCTGTTGAAGACGACGCACTGTTGAAGGTGAGGCGCTGTTGAAGACGACGCACTGTTGAAGACGACGCACTGTTGAAGGTGAGGCGCTGTTGAAGACGACGCACTGTTGAAGGTGTGGCACTGTTGAAGACGACGCACTGTTGAAGGTGAGGCACTGTTGAAGGCGACGCACTGTTGAAGACGACGCACTGTTGAAGGTGAGGCGCTGTTGAAGGAGACGCACTGTTGAAGGTGAGGCACTGTTGAAGGCGACGCACTGTTGAAGGTGAGGCGCTGTTGAAGGCGACGCACTGTTGAAGACGACGCACTGTTGAAGGTGAGGCGCTGTTGAAGACGACGCACTGTTGAAGGTGAGGCGCTGTTGAAGGCGACGCACTGTTGAAGGTGAGGCGCTGTTGAAGACGACGCACTGTTGAAGGTGAGGCGCTGTTGAGGACGACGCACTGTTGAAGGTGAGGCGCTGTTGAAGGAGACGCACTGTTGAAGGTGAGGCGCTGTTGAAGACGACGCACTGTTGAAGGTGAGGCGCTGTTGAAGACGACGCACTGTTGAAGGTGAGGCGCTGTTGAAGACGACGCACTGTTGAAGGTGAGGCGCTGTTGAAGACGACGCACTGTTGAAGGTGAGGCGCTGTTGAAGACGACGCACTGTTGAAGGTGAGGCGCTGTTGAAGGTGAGGCGCTGTTGAAGGCGACGCACTGTTGAAGGTGTGGCACTGTTGAAGGCGACGCACTGTTGAAGGTGAGGCGCTGTTGAAGACGACGCACTGTTGAAGACGACGCACTGTTGAAGGTGAGGCGCTGTTGAAGACGACGCACTGTTGAAGGTGAGGCACTGTTGAAGGCGACGCACTGTTGAAGACGACGCACTGTTGAAGGTGAGGCGCTGTTGAAGACGACGCACTGTTGAAGGTGAGGCACTGTTGAAGGCGACGCACTGTTGAAGGTGAGGCGCTGTTGAAGGCGACGCACTGTTGAAGACGACGCACTGTTGAAGGTGAGGCGCTGTTGAAGGAGACGCACTGTTGAACGTGAGGCGCTGTTGAAGACGACGCACTGTTGAAGACGACGCACTGTTGAAGGTGAGGCGCTGTTGAAGACGACGCACTGTTGAAGGTGAGGCACTGTTGAAGGCGACGCACTGTTGAAGGTGAGGCGCTGTTGAAGACGACGCACTGTTGAAGACGACGCACTGTTGAAGGTGAGGCGCTGTTGAAGACGACGCACTGTTGAAGGTGTGGCACTGTTGAAGACGACGCACTGTTGAAGGTGAGGCACTGTTGAAGGCGACGCACTGTTGAAGACGACGCACTGTTGAAGGTGAGGCGCTGTTGAAGGAGACGCAGTGTTGAAGGTGAGGCACTGTTGAAGGCGACGCACTGTTGAAGGTGAGGCGCTGTTGAAGGCGACGCACTGTTGAAGACGACGCACTGTTGAAGGTGAGGCGCTGTTGAAGGAGACGCACTGTTGAAGGTGAGGCGCTGTTGAAGACGACGCACTGTTGAAGACGACGCACTGTTGAAGGTGAGGCGCTGTTGAAGACGACGCACTGTTGAAGGTGAGGCACTGTTGAAGGCGACGCACTGTTGAAGGTGAGGCGCTGTTGAAGACGACGCACTGTTGAAGGTGAGGCACTGTTGAAGACGACGCACTGTTGAAGGTGAGGCACTGTTGAAGGCGACGCACTGTTGAAGACGACGCACTGTTGAAGGTGAGGCGCTGTTGAAGGAGACGCACTGTTGAAGGTGAGGCGCTGTTGAAGGCGACGCACTGTTGAAGGTGTGGCACTGTTGAAGGCGACGCACTGTTGAAGACGACGCACTGTTGAAGGTGAGGCGCTGTTGAAGACGACGCACTGTTGAAGGTGAGGCGCTGTTGAAGACGACGCACTGTTGAAGGTGAGGCGCTGTTGAAGACGACGCACTGTTGAAGGTGAGGCGCTGTTGAAGACGACGCACTGTTGAAGGTGAGGCGCTGTTGAAGGCGACGCACTGTTGAAGGTGAGGCGCTGTTGAAGACGACGCACTGTTGAAGGTGAGGCGCTGTTGAAGGAGACGCACTGTTGAAGGTGAGGCGCTGTTGAAGACGACGCACTGTTGAAGACGACGCACTGTTGAAGGTGTGGCACTGTTGAAGGCGACGCACTGTTGAAGACGACGCACTGTTGAAGGTGAGGCGCTGTTGAAGACGACGCACTGTTGAAGGTGAGGCACTGTTGAAGGCGACGCACTGTTGAAGGTGAGGCGCTGTTGAAGACGACGCACTGTTGAAGGTGAGGCGCTGTTGAGGACGACGCACTGTTGAAGGTGAGGCGCTGTTGAAGGAGACGCACTGTTGAAGGTGAGGCGCTGTTGAAGGAGACGCACTGTTGAAGGTGAGGCGCTGTTGAGGACGACGCGCTGTTGAAGGTGTGGCACTGTTGAAGACGACGCACTGTTGAAGGCGACGCACTGTTGAAGGTGAGGCGCTGTTGAGGACGACGCACTGTTGAAGGTGAGGCGCTGTTGAAGGAGACGCACTGTTGAAGGTGAGGCGCTGTTGAAGACGACGCACTGTTGAAGACGACGCACTGTTGAAGGTGAGGCGCTGTTGAAGACGACGCACTGTTGAAGGTGAGGCGCTGTTGAAGGAGACGCACTGTTGAAGGTGAGGCGCTGTTGAAGACGACGCACTGTTGAAGGCGGCACTGTTGAAGGTGAGGCACTGTTGAAGGCGACGCACTGTTGAAGGAGACGCACTGTTGAAGGTGAGGCGCTGTTGAAGACGACGCACTGTTGAAGACGACGCACTGTTGAAGGTGAGGCGCTGTTGAAGACGACGCACTGTTGAAGGTGAGGCACTGTTGAAGGCGACGCACTGTTGAAGGCGACGCACTGTTGAAGGTGAGGCGCTGTTGAAGACGACGCACTGTTGAAGGTGAGGCACTGTTGAAGGCGACGCACTGTTGAAGACGACGCACTGTTGAAGGTGAGGCACTGTTGAAGGCGACGCACTGTTGAAGGCGACGCACTGTTGAAGGTGAGGCGCTGTTGAAGACGACGCACTGTTGAATGTGAGGCACTGTTGAAGGCGACGCACTGTTGAAGACGACGCACTGTTGAAGGTGAGGCACTGTTGAAGGCGACGCACTGTTGAAGGTGAGGCGCTGTTGAAGGCGACGCACTGTTGAAGACGACGCACTGTTGAAGGTGAGGCGCTGTTGAAGGAGACGCAGTGTTGAAGGTGAGGCGCTGTTGAAGACGACGCACTGTTGAAGACGACGCACTGTTGAAGGTGAGGCGCTGTTGAAGACGACGCACTGTTGAAGGTGTGGCACTGTTGAAGGCGACGCACTGTTGAAGGTGAGGCGCTGTTGAAGACGACGCACTGTTGAAGACGACGCACTGTTGAAGGTGAGGCGCTGTTGAAGACGACGCACTGTTGAAGGTGAGGCACTGTTGAAGACGACGCACTGTTGAATGTGAGGCACTGTTGAAGGCGACGCACTGTTGAAGACGACGCACTGTTGAAGGTGAGGCGCTGTTGAAGGAGACGCACTGTTGAAGGTGTGGCACTGTTGAAGGCGACGCACTGTTGAAGGTGAGGCGCTGTTGAAGGCGACGCACTGTTGAAGACGACGCACTGTTGAAGGTGAGGCGCTGTTGAAGACGACGCACTGTTGAAGGTGAGGCGCTGTTGAAGGCGACGCACTGTTGAAGGTGAGGCGCTGTTGAAGACGACGCACTGTTGAAGGTGAGGCGCTGTTGAGGACGACGCACTGTTGAAGGTGAGGCGCTGTTGAAGGAGACGCACTGTTGAAGGTGAGGCGCTGTTGAAGACGACGCACTGTTGAAGACGACGCACTGTTGAAGGTGAGGCGCTGTTGAAGGAGACGCACTGTTGAAGGTGAGGCGCTGTTGAAGACGACGCACTGTTGAAGGCGGAGCACTGTTGAAGGTGAGGCACTGTTGAAGGCGACGCACTGTTGAAGGAGACGCACTGTTGAAGGTGAGGCTGTTGAAGACGACGCACTGTTGAAGACGACGCACTGTTGAAGGTGAGGCGCTGTTGAAGACGACGCACTGTTGAAGGTGAGGCACTGTTGAAGGCGACGCACTGTTGAAGACGACGCACTGTTGAAGGTGAGGCGCTGTTGAAGGAGACGCACTGTTGAAGGTGAGGCGCTGTTGAAGACGACGCACTGTTGAAGACGACGCACTGTTGAAGGTGAGGCGCTGTTGAAGACGACGCACTGTTGAAGGTGAGGCACTGTTGAAGGCGACGCACTGTTGAAGGTGAGGCGCTGTTGAAGACGACGCACTGTTGAAGACGACGCACTGTTGAAGGTGAGGCGCTGTTGAAGACGACGCACTGTTGAAGGTGAGGCGCTGTTGAAGACGACGCACTGTTGAAGGTGAGGCACTGTTGAAGGCGACGCACTGTTGAAGGTGAGGCGCTGTTGAAGGCGACGCACTGTTGAAGACGACGCACTGTTGAAGGTGAGGCGCTGTTGAAGGAGACGCACTGTTGAAGGTGAGGCGCTGTTGAAGACGACGCACTGTTGAAGACGACGCACTGTTGAAGGTGAGGCGCTGTTGAAGACGACGCACTGTTGAAGGTGTGGCACTGTTGAAGGCGACGCACTGTTGAAGGTGAGGCGCTGTTGAAGACGACGCACTGTTGAAGACGACGCACTGTTGAAGGTGAGGCGCTGTTGAAGACGACGCACTGTTGAAGGTGTGGCACTGTTGAAGACGACGCACTGTTGAAGGTGAGGCACTGTTGAAGGCGACGCACTGTTGAAGACGACGCACTGTTGAAGGTGAGGCGCTGTTGAAGGAGACGCACTGTTGAAGGTGAGGCACTGTTGAAGGCGACGCACTGTTGAAGGTGAGGCGCTGTTGAAGGCGACGCACTGTTGAAGACGACGCACTGTTGAAGGTGAGGCGCTGTTGAAGGAGACGCAGTGTTGAACGTGAGGCGCTGTTGAAGACGACGCACTGTTGAAGACGACGCACTGTTGAAGGTGAGGCGCTGTTGAAGACGACGCACTGTTGAAGGTGTGGCACTGTTGAAGGCGACGCACTGTTGAAGGTGAGGCGCTGTTGAAGACGACGCACTGTTGAAGACGACGCACTGTTGAAGGTGAGGCGCTGTTGAAGACGACGCACTGTTGAAGGTGAGGCACTGTTGAAGACGACGCACTGTTGAAGGTGAGGCACTGTTGAAGGCGACGCACTGTTGAAGACGACGCACTGTTGAAGGTGAGGCGCTGTTGAAGGAGACGCACTGTTGAAGGTGAGGCGCTGTTGAAGGCGACGCACTGTTGAAGGTGTGGCACTGTTGAAGGCGACGCACTGTTGAAGACGACGCACTGTTGAAGGTGAGGCGCTGTTGAAGACGACGCACTGTTGAAGGTGAGGCGCTGTTGAAGACGACGCACTGTTGAAGGTGAGGCGCTGTTGAAGACGACGCACTGTTGAAGGTGAGGCGCTGTTGAAGACGACGCACTGTTGAAGGTGAGGCGCTGTTGAAGACGACGCACTGTTGAAGGTGAGGCGCTGTTGAAGGTGAGGCGCTGTTGAAGGCGACGCACTGTTGAAGGTGAGGCACTGTTGAAGGCGACGCACTGTTGAAGGTGAGGCGCTGTTGAAGACGACGCACTGTTGAAGACGACGCACTGTTGAAGGTGAGGCGCTGTTGAAGACGACGCACTGTTGAAGGTGAGGCACTGTTGAAGGCGACGCACTGTTGAAGACGACGCACTGTTGAAGGTGAGGCGCTGTTGAAGACGACGCACTGTTGAAGGTGAGGCACTGTTGAAGGCGACGCACTGTTGAAGGTGAGGCGCTGTTGAAGGCGACGCACTGTTGAAGACGACGCACTGTTGAAGGTGAGGCGCTGTTGAAGGAGACGCACTGTTGAAGGTGAGGCGCTGTTGAAGACGACGCACTGTTGAAGACGACGCACTGTTGAAGGTGAGGCGCTGTTGAAGACGACGCACTGTTGAAGGTGTGGCACTGTTGAAGGCGACGCACTGTTGAAGGTGAGGCGCTGTTGAAGACGACGCACTGTTGAAGACGACGCACTGTTGAAGGTGAGGCGCTGTTGAAGACGACGCACTGTTGAAGGTGTGGCACTGTTGAAGACGACGCACTGTTGAAGGTGAGGCACTGTTGAAGGCGACGCACTGTTGAAGACGACGCACTGTTGAAGGTGAGGCGCTGTTGAAGGAGACGCACTGTTGAAGGTGAGGCACTGTTGAAGGCGACGCACTGTTGAAGGTGAGGCGCTGTTGAAGGCGACGCACTGTTGAAGACGACGCACTGTTGAAGGTGAGGCGCTGTTGAAGGAGACGCACTGTTGAAGGTGAGGCGCTGTTGAAGACGACGCACTGTTGAAGACGACGCACTGTTGAAGGTGAGGCGCTGTTGAAGACGACGCACTGTTGAAGGTGTGGCACTGTTGAAGGCGACGCACTGTTGAAGGTGAGGCGCTGTTGAAGACGACGCACTGTTGAAGACGACGCACTGTTGAAGGTGAGGCGCTGTTGAAGACGACGCACTGTTGAAGGTGAGGCACTGTTGAAGACGACGCACTGTTGAAGGTGAGGCACTGTTGAAGGCGACGCACTGTTGAAGACGACGCACTGTTGAAGGTGAGGCGCTGTTGAAGGAGACGCACTGTTGAAGGTGAGGCGCTGTTGAAGACGACGCACTGTTGAAGGTGAGGCGCTGTTGAAGACGACGCACTGTTGAAGGTGAGGCGCTGTTGAAGACGACGCACTGTTGAAGGTGAGGCGCTGTTGAAGACGACGCACTGTTGAAGGTGAGGCGCTGTTGAAGACGACGCACTGTTGAAGACGACGCACTGTTGAAGGTGAGGCGCTGTTGAAGACGACGCACTGTTGAAGGTGAGGCGCTGTTGAAGACGACGCACTGTTGAAGGTGAGGCGCTGTTGAAGACGACGCACTGTTGAAGGTGAGGCGCTGTTGAAGACGACGCACTGTTGAAGGTGAGGCGCTGTTGAAGACGACGCACTGTTGAAGGTGAGGCGCTGTTGAAGACGACGCACTGTTGAAGGTGAGGCGCTGTTGAGGACGACGCACTGTTGAAGGTGAGGCGCTGTTGAAGGAGACGCACTGTTGAAGGTGAGGCGCTGTTGAAGACGACGCACTGTTGAAGACGACGCACTGTTGAAGGTGAGGCACTGTTGAAGGCGACGCACTGTTGAGGACGACGCACTGTTGAAGGTGAGGCGCTGTTGAAGGAGACGCACTGTTGAAGGTGAGGCACTGTTGAAGGCGACGCACTGTTGAAGGTGAGGCGCTGTTGAAGGAGACGCACTGTTGAAGGTGAGGCGCTGTTGAAGACGACGCACTGTTGAAGGCGACGCACTGTTGAAGGTGAGGCACTGTTGAAGGCGACGCACTGTTGAAGACGACGCACTGTTGAAGGTGAGGCGCTGTTGAAGACGACGCACTGTTGAAGGCGACGCACTGTTGAAGGTGAGGCACTGTTGAAGGCGACGCACTGTTGAAGACGACGCACTGTTGAAGGTGAGGCGCTGTTGAAGGAGACGCACTGTTGAAGGTGAGGCGCTGTTGAAGGCGACGCACTGTTGAAGGTGAGGCACTGTTGAAGGCGACGCACTGTTGAAGGTGAGGCGCTGTTGAAGACGACGCACTGTTGAAGGTGAGGCGCTGTTGAGGACGACGCACTGTTGAAGGTGAGGCGCTGTTGAAGGAGACGCACTGTTGAAGGTGAGGCGCTGTTGAAGACGACGCACTGTTGAAGACGACGCACTGTTGAAGGTGAGGCGCTGTTGAAGACGACGCACTGTTGAAGGTGAGGCGCTGTTGAAGACGACGCACTGTTGAAGGCGACGCACTGTTGAAGGTGACGCACTGTTGAAGGCGACGCACTGTTGAAGGAGACGCACTGTTGAAGGTGAGGCGCTGTTGAAGACGACGCACTGTTGAAGACGACGCACTGTTGAAGGTGAGGCACTGTTGAAGGCGACGCACTGTTGAAGGCGACGCACTGTTGAAGGTGAGGCGCTGTTGAAGACGACGCACTGTTGAAGGTGAGGCACTGTTGAAGGCGACGCACTGTTGAAGGCGACGCACTGTTGAAGGTGAGGCGCTGTTGAAGACGACGCACTGTTGAAGACGACGCACTGTTGAAGGTGAGGCACTGTTGAAGGCGACGCACTGTTGAAGGCGACGCACTGTTGAAGGTGAGGCGCTGTTGAAGACGACGCACTGTTGAAGGTGAGGCACTGTTGAAGGCGACGCACTGTTGAAGGCGACGCACTGTTGAAGGTGAGGCGCTGTTGAAGACGACGCACTGTTGAAGGTGAGGCACTGTTGAAGGCGACGCACTGTTGAAGGCGACGCACTGTTGAAGGTGAGGCGCTGTTGAAGACGACGCACTGTTGAAGACGACGCACTGTTGAAGGTGAGGCGCTGTTGAAGACGACGCACTGTTGAAGGTGAGGCACTGTTGAAGGCGACGCACTGTTGAAGGTGAGGCGCTGTTGAAGACGACGCACTGTTGAAGACGACGCACTGTTGAAGGTGAGGCGCTGTTGAAGACGACGCACTGTTGAAGGTGTGGCACTGTTGAAGACGACGCACTGTTGAAGGTGAGGCACTGTTGAAGGCGACGCACTGTTGAAGACGACGCACTGTTGAAGGTGAGGCGCTGTTGAAGGAGACGCAGTGTTGAAGGTGTGGCACTGTTGAAGGCGACGCACTGTTGAAGGTGAGGCGCTGTTGAAGGCGACGCACTGTTGAAGACGACGCACTGTTGAAGGTGAGGCGCTGTTGAAGACGACGCACTGTTGAAGGTGAGGCGCTGTTGAAGGCGACGCACTGTTGAAGGTGAGGCGCTGTTGAAGACGACGCACTGTTGAAGGTGAGGCGCTGTTGAGGACGACGCACTGTTGAAGGTGAGGCGCTGTTGAAGGAGACGCACTGTTGAAGGTGAGGCGCTGTTGAAGACGACGCACTGTTGAAGACGACGCACTGTTGAAGGTGAGGCGCTGTTGAAGGAGACGCACTGTTGAAGGTGAGGCGCTGTTGAAGACGACGCACTGTTGAAGGCGGCACTGTTGAAGGTGTGGCACTGTTGAAGGTGAGGCGCTGTTGAAGGAGACGCAGTGTTGAACGTGAGGCGCTGTTGAAGACGACGCACTGTTGAAGGCGACGCACTGTTGAAGGTGAGGCACTGTTGAAGGCGACGCACTGTTGAAGACGACGCACTGTTGAAGGTGAGGCGCTGTTGAAGGAGACGCACTGTTGAAGGTGAGGCGCTGTTGAAGACGACGCACTGTTGAAGACGACGCACTGTTGAAGGTGAGGCGCTGTTGAAGACGACGCACTGTTGAAGGTGAGGCACTGTTGAAGGCGACGCACTGTTGAAGGTGAGGCGCTGTTGAAGGCGACGCACTGTTGAAGACGACGCACTGTTGAAGGTGAGGCGCTGTTGAAGGAGACGCACTGTTGAAGGTGAGGCACTGTTGAAGGCGACGCACTGTTGAAGGTGAGGCGCTGTTGAAGGCGACGCACTGTTGAAGACGACGCACTGTTGAAGGTGAGGCGCTGTTGAAGGAGACGCACTGTTGAACGTGAGGCGCTGTTGAAGACGACGCACTGTTGAAGACGACGCACTGTTGAAGGTGAGGCGCTGTTGAAGACGACGCACTGTTGAAGGTGAGGCACTGTTGAAGGCGACGCACTGTTGAAGGTGAGGCGCTGTTGAAGACGACGCACTGTTGAAGACGACGCACTGTTGAAGGTGAGGCGCTGTTGAAGACGACGCACTGTTGAAGGTGTGGCACTGTTGAAGACGACGCACTGTTGAAGGTGAGGCACTGTTGAAGGCGACGCACTGTTGAAGACGACGCACTGTTGAAGGTGAGGCGCTGTTGAAGGAGACGCACTGTTGAAGGTGAGGCGCTGTTGAAGGCGACGCACTGTTGAAGGTGAGGCACTGTTGAAGGCGACGCACTGTTGAAGACGACGCACTGTTGAAGGTGAGGCGCTGTTGAAGACGACGCACTGTTGAAGGTGAGGCGCTGTTGAAGACGACGCACTGTTGAAGGGGAGGCGCTGTTGAAGACGACGCACTGTTGAAGGTGAGGCGCTGTTGAAGACGACGCACTGTTGAAGGTGAGGCGCTGTTGAAGGCGACGCACTGTTGAAGGTGAGGCGCTGTTGAAGACGACGCACTGTTGAAGGTGAGGCGCTGTTGAAGACGACGCACTGTTGAAGGTGAGGCGCTGTTGAAGGAGACGCACTGTTGAAGGTGAGGCGCTGTTGAAGACGACGCACTGTTGAAGACGACGCACTGTTGAAGGTGAGGCACTGTTGAAGGCGACGCACTGTTGAAGACGACGCACTGTTGAAGGTGAGGCGCTGTTGAAGACGACGCACTGTTGAAGGTGAGGCACTGTTGAAGGCGACGCACTGTTGAAGGTGAGGCGCTGTTGAAGGAGACGCACTGTTGAAGGTGAGGCGCTGTTGAAGACGACGCACTGTTGAAGGCGACGCACTGTTGAAGGTGAGGCACTGTTGAAGGCGACGCACTGTTGAAGACGACGCACTGTTGAAGGTGAGGCGCTGTTGAAGACGACGCACTGTTGAAGGTGAGGCACTGTTGAAGGCGACGCACTGTTGAAGACGACGCACTGTTGAAGGTGAGGCGCTGTTGAAGCGACGCAGTGTTGAACGTGAGGCGCTGTTGAAGACGACGCACTGTTGAAGACGACGCACTGTTGAAGGTGAGGCGCTGTTGAAGACGACGCACTGTTGAAGGTGAGGCACTGTTGAAGGCGACGCACTGTTGAAGGTGAGGCGCTGTTGAAGACGACGCACTGTTGAAGGTGAGGCGCTGTTGAAGGAGACGCACTGTTGAAGGTGAGGCGCTGTTGAAGGCGACGCACTGTTGAAGGTGTGGCACTGTTGAAGACGACGCACTGTTGAAGGCGACGCACTGTTGAAGGTGAGGCGCTGTTGAAGACGACGCACTGTTGAAGGTGAGGCGCTGTTGAAGACGACGCACTGTTGAAGGTGAGGCGCTGTTGAAGGAGACGCACTGTTGAAGGTGAGGCGCTGTTGAAGGCGACGCACTGTTGAAGGTGTGGCACTGTTGAAGGCGACGCACTGTTGAAGACGACGCACTGTTGAAGGTGAGGCGCTGTTGAAGACGACGCACTGTTGAAGGTGAGGCACTGTTGAAGGTGAGGCGCTGTTGAAGACGACGCACTGTTGAAGGTGAGGCGCTGTTGAAGGAGACGCAGTGTTGAACGTGAGGCGCTGTTGAAGACGACGCACTGTTGAAGACGACGCACTGTTGAAGGTGAGGCGCTGTTGAAGACGACGCACTGTTGAAGGTGTGGCACTGTTGAAGGCGACGCACTGTTGAAGGTGAGGCGCTGTTGAAGACGACGCACTGTTGAAGACGACGCACTGTTGAAGGTGAGGCGCTGTTGAAGACGACGCACTGTTGAAGGTGTGGCACTGTTGAAGACGACGCACTGTTGAAGGTGAGGCGCTGTTGAAGACGACGCACTGTTGAAGGTGAGGCGCTGTTGAAGGTGAGGCGCTGTTGAAGGCGACGCACTGTTGAAGGTGTGGCACTGTTGAAGGCGACGCACTGTTGAAGACGACGCACTGTTGAAGGTGAGGCGCTGTTGAAGACGACGCACTGTTGAAGGTGAGGCGCTGTTGAAGACGACGCACTGTTGAAGGTGAGGCGCTGTTGAAGGCGACGCACTGTTGAAGGTGAGGCGCTGTTGAAGACGACGCACTGTTGAAGGTGAGGCGCTGTTGAGGACGACGCACTGTTGAAGGTGAGGCGCTGTTGAAGGAGACGCACTGTTGAAGGTGAGGCGCTGTTGAAGACGACGCACTGTTGAAGACGACGCACTGTTGAAGGTGAGGCGCTGTTGAAGGAGACGCACTGTTGAAGGTGAGGCGCTGTTGAAGGCGACGCACTGTTGAAGGTGAGGCACTGTTGAAGGCGACGCACTGTTGAAGACGACGCACTGTTGAAGGTGAGGCGCTGTTGAAGACGACGCACTGTTGAAGGTGAGGCGCTGTTGAAGGCGACGCACTGTTGAAGGTGAGGCGCTGTTGAAGACGACGCACTGTTGAAGGTGAGGCGCTGTTGAGGACGACGCACTGTTGAAGGTGAGGCGCTGTTGAAGGAGACGCACTGTTGAAGGTGAGGCGCTGTTGAAGACGACGCACTGTTGAAGACGACGCACTGTTGAAGGTGAGGCGCTGTTGAAGGAGACGCACTGTTGAAGGTGAGGCGCTGTTGAAGACGACGCACTGTTGAAGGCGGCGCACTGTTGAAGGTGTGGCACTGTTGAAGGCGACGCACTGTTGAAGACGACGCACTGTTGAAGGTGAGGCGCTGTTGAAGACGACGCACTGTTGAAGGTGAGGCACTGTTGAAGGCGACGCACTGTTGAAGGTGAGGCGCTGTTGAAGGAGACGCACTGTTGAAGACGACGCACTGTTGAAGGTGAGGCGCTGTTGAAGACGACGCACTGTTGAAGGCGACGCACTGTTGAAGGTGAGGCACTGTTGAAGGCGACGCACTGTTGAAGGCGACGCACTGTTGAAGGTGAGGCGCTGTTGAAGACGACGCACTGTTGAAGGTGAGGCACTGTTGAAGGCGACGCACTGTTGAAGACGACGCACTGTTGAAGGTGAGGCGCTGTTGAAGGAGACGCACTGTTGAAGGTGAGGCGCTGTTGAAGACGACGCACTGTTGAAGACGACGCACTGTTGAAGGTGAGGCGCTGTTGAAGACGACGCACTGTTGAAGGTGAGGCACTGTTGAAGGCGACGCACTGTTGAAGGTGAGGCGCTGTTGAAGACGACGCACTGTTGAAGGTGAGGCGCTGTTGAAGACGACGCACTGTTGAAGGCGACGCACTGTTGAAGGTGAGGCGCTGTTGAAGACGACGCACTGTTGAAGGTGAGGCGCTGTTGAAGACGACGCACTGTTGAAGGTGAGGCGCTGTTGAAGGAGACGCACTGTTGAAGGTGAGGCGCTGTTGAAGACGACGCACTGTTGAAGGTGAGGCGCTGTTGAAGGAGACGCACTGTTGAAGGTGAGGCGCTGTTGAAGGCGACGCACTGTTGAAGGTGAGGCACTGTTGAAGGCGACGCACTGTTGAAGACGACGCACTGTTGAAGGTGAGGCGCTGTTGAAGACGACGCACTGTTGAAGGTGAGGCGCTGTTGAAGGAGACGCACTGTTGAAGGTGAGGCGCTGTTGAAGACGACGCACTGTTGAAGACGACGCACTGTTGAAGGTGAGGCGCTGTTGAAGACGACGCACTGTTGAAGGTGAGGCACTGTTGAAGGCGACGCACTGTTGAAGGTGAGGCGCTGTTGAAGACGACGCACTGTTGAAGACGACGCACTGTTGAAGGTGAGGCGCTGTTGAAGACGACGCACTGTTGAAGGTGAGGCACTGTTGAAGACGACGCACTGTTGAAGGTGAGGCACTCTTGAAGGCGACGCATTGTTGAAGACGACGCACTATTGAAGGTGAGGCGCTGTTGAAGGAGACGCACTGTTGAAGGTGAGGCGCTGTTGAAGACGACGCACTGTTGAAGGTGAGGCGCTGTTGAAGGAGACGCACTGTTGAAGGTGAGGCGCTGTTGAAGGCGACGCACTGTTGAAGGTGTCGCACTGTTGAAGGCGACGCACTGTTGAAGACGACGCACTGTTGAAGGTGAGGCGCTGTTGAAGACGACGCAATGTTGAAGGTGAGGCACTGTTGAAGGTGAGGCGCTGTTGAAGACGACGCACTGTTGAAGGTGAGGCGCTGTTGAAGACGACGCACTGTTGAAGGTGAGGCGCTGTTGAAGACGACGCACTGTTGAAGGTGAGGCGCTGTTGAAGACGACGCACTGTTGAAGGTGAGGCGCTGTTGAAGGACGACGCACTGTTGAAGGTGAGGCGCTGTTGAAGACGACGCACTGTTGAAGGTGAGGCGCTGTTGAAGACGACGCACTGTTGAAGGTGAGGCGCTGTTGAAGGTGTGGCACTGTTGAAGACGACGCACTGTTGAAGGCGACGCACTGTTGAAGGTGAGGCGCTGTTGAAGACGACGCACTGTTGAAGGTGAGGCGCTGTTGAAGACGACGCACTGTTGAAGGTGAGGCGCTGTTGAAGGAGACGCACTGTTGAAGGTGAGGCGCTGTTGAAGACGACGCACTGTTGAAGACGACGCACTGTTGAAGGTGAGGCACTGTTGAAGGTGAGGCGCTGTTGAAGGAGACGCACTGTTGAAGGTGAGGCGCTGTTGAGGACGACGCACTGTTGAAGGTGAGGCGCTGTTGAAGACGACGCACTGTTGAAGACGACGCACTGTTGAAGGTGAGGCGCTGTTGAAGGACGACACTGTTGAAGGTGAGGCGCTGTTGAAGACGACGCACTGTTGAAGGCGACGCACTGTTGAAGGTGAGGCGCTGTTGAAGGCGACGCACTGTTGAAGACGACGCACTGTTGAAGGTGAGGCGCTGTTGAAGACGACGCACTGTTGAAGGTGAGGCGCTGTTGAAGACGACGCACTGTTGAAGGTGAGGCGCTGTTGAAGGTGTGGCACTGTTGAAGACGACGCACTGTTGAAGGCGACGCACTGTTGAAGGTGAGGCGCTGTTGAAGACGACGCACTGTTGAAGGTGAGGCGCTGTTGAAGGCGACGCACTGTTGAAGGTGAGGCGCTGTTGAAGACGACGCACTGTTGAAGGTGAGGCGCTGTTGAGGACGACGCACTGTTGAAGGTGAGGCGCTGTTGAAGGAGACGCACTGTTGAAGGTGAGGCGCTGTTGAAGACGACGCACTGTTGAAGACGACGCACTGTTGAAGGTGAGGCGCTGTTGAAGGAGACGCACTGTTGAAGGTGAGGCGCTGTTGAAGACGACGCACTGTTGAAGGCGACGCACTGTTGAAGGTGAGGCACTGTTGAAGGCGACGCACTGTTGAAGACGACGCACTGTTGAAGGTGAGGCGCTGTTGAAGACGACGCACTGTTGAAGGTGAGGCGCTGTTGAAGACGACGCACTGTTGAAGGTGAGGCGCTGTTGAAGGTGTGGCACTGTTGAAGACGACGCACTGTTGAAGGCGACGCACTGTTGAAGGTGAGGCGCTGTTGAAGACGACGCACTGTTGAAGGTGAGGCGCTGTTGAGGACGACGCACTGTTGAAGGTGAGGCGCTGTTGAAGGAGACGCACTGTTGAAGGTGAGGCGCTGTTGAAGACGACGCACTGTTGAAGACGACGCACTGTTGAAGGTGAGGCGCTGTTGAAGGAGACGCACTGTTGAAGGTGAGGCGCTGTTGAAGACGACGCACTGTTGAAGGTGAGGCGCTGTTGAAGACGACGCACTGTTGAAGGTGAGGCACTGTTGAAGGAGACGCACTGTTGAAGGTGAGGCGCTGTTGAAGACGACGCACTGTTGAAGGTGAGGCGCTGTTGAAGACGACGCACTGTTGAAGGCGACGCACTGTTGAAGGTGAGGCGCTGTTGAAGACGACGCACTGTTGAAGGTGAGGCACTGTTGAAGGCGACGCACTGTTGAAGACGACGCACTGTTGAAGGTGAGGCGCTGTTGAAGGAGACGCAGTGTTGAAGGTGAGGCGCTGTTGAAGACGACGCACTGTTGAAGACGACGCACTGTTGAAGGTGAGGCGCTGTTGAAGACGACGCACTGTTGAAGGTGAGGCGCTGTTGAAGGAGACGCACTGTTGAAGGTGAGGCGCTGTTGAAGACGACGCACTGTTGAAGACGACGCACTGTTGAAGGTGAGGCGCTGTTGAAGACGACGCACTGTTGAAGGCGACGCACTGTTGAAGGTGAGGCACTGTTGAAGGCGACGCACTGTTGAAGACGACGCACTGTTGAAGGTGAGGCGCTGTTGAAGACGACGCACTGTTGAAGGTGAGGCGCTGTTGAAGGCGACGCACTGTTGAAGGTGAGGCGCTGTTGAAGGTGACGCACTGTTGAAGACGACGCACTGTTGAAGGTGAGGCGCTGTTGAAGGTGACGCACTGTTGAAGGTGACGCACTGTTGAAGGCGACGCACTGTTGAAGGTGAGGCACTGTTGAAGGCGACGCACTGTTGAAGACGACGCACTGTTGAAGGTGAGGCGCTGTTGAAGACGACGCACTGTTGAAGGTGAGGCGCTGTTGAAGACGACGCACTGTTGAAGGTGAGGCGCTGTTGAAGGTGTAGCACTTTTGAAGACGACGCACTGTTGAAGGCGACGCACTGTTGAAGGTGAGGCGCTGTTGAAGACGACGCACTGTTGAAGGTGAGGCGCTGTTGAAGGACGACGCTCTGTTGAAGGTGAGGCGCTGTTGAAGGAGACGCACTGTTGAAGGTGTGGCACTGTTGAAGGCGACGCACTGTTGAAGACGACGCACTGTTGAAGGTGAGGCGCTGTTGAAGACGACGCACTGTTGAAGGTGAGGCGCTGTTGAAGGCGACGCACTGTTGAAGGTGAGGCGCTGTTGAAGACGACGCACTGTTGAAGGTGAGGCGCTGTTGAAGGTGTGGCACTGTTGAAGACGACGCACTGTTGAAGGTGAGGCGCTGTTGAAGGTGTGGCACTGTTGAAGACGACGCACTGTTGAAGGCGACGCACTGTTGAAGGTGTGGCACTGTTGAAGGCGACGCACTGTTGAAGACGACGCACTGTTGAAGGTGAGGCGCTGTTGAAGACGACGCACTGTTGAAGGTGAGGCGCTGTTGAAGACGACGCACTGTTGAAGGTGAGGCGCTGTTGAAGGTGTGGCACTGTTGAAGACGACGCACTGTTGAAGGCGACGCACTGTTGAAGGTGAGGCGCTGTTGAAGACGACGCACTGTTGAAGGTGAGGCGCTGTTGAAGACGACGCACTGTTGAAGGTGAGGCGCTGTTGAAGGTGAGGCACTGTTGAAGACGACGCACTGTTGAAGGCGACGCACTGTTGAAGGTGAGGCGCTGTTGAAGACGACGCACTGTTGAAGGTGAGGCGCTGTTGAAGGACGACGCACTGTTGAAGGTGAGGCGCTGTTGAAGGAGACGCACTGTTGAAGGTGAGGCACTGTTGAAGGCGACGCACTGTTGAAGACGACGCACTGTTGAAGGTGAGGCGCTGTTGAAGACGACGCACTGTTGAAGGTGAGGCGCTGTTGAAGGCGACGCACTGTTGAAGGTGAGGCGCTGTTGAAGACGACGCACTGTTGAAGGTGAGGCGCTGTTGAAGACGACGCACTGTTGAAGGTGAGGCGCTGTTGAAGGAGACGCACTGTTGAAGGTGAGGCGCTGTTGAAGACGACGCACTGTTGAAGGTGAGGCGCTGTTGAAGGTGTGGCACTGTTGAAGACGACGCACTGTTGAAGGCGACGCACTGTTGAAGGTGAGGCGCTGTTGAAGACGACGCACTGTTGAAGGTGAGGCGCTGTTGAAGGAGACGCACTGTTGAAGGTGAGGCACTGTTGAAGGCGACGCACTGTTGAAGACGACGCACTGTTGAAGGTGAGGCGCTGTTGAAGACGACGCACTGTTGAAGGTGAGGCGCTGTTGAAGGCGACGCACTGTTGAAGGTGAGGCGCTGTTGAAGACGACGCACTGTTGAAGGTGAGGCGCTGTTGAGGACGACGCACTGTTGAAGGTGAGGCGCTGTTGAAGGAGACGCACTGTTGAAGGTGAGGCGCTGTTGAAGACGACGCACTGTTGAAGACGACGCACTGTTGAAGGTGAGGCGCTGTTGAAGGAGACGCACTGTTGAAGGTGAGGCGCTGTTGAAGACGACGCACTGTTGAAGGCGGCGCACTGTTGAAGGTGTGGCACTGTTGAAGGCGACGCACTGTTGAAGACGACGCACTGTTGAAGGTGAGGCGCTGTTGAAGACGACGCACTGTTGAAGGTGAGGCGCTGTTGAAGACGACGCACTGTTGAAGGTGAGGCGCTGTTGAAGGTGACGCACTGTTGAAGACGACGCACTGTTGAAGGCGACGCACTGTTGAAGGTGAGGCGCTGTTGAAGACGACGCACTGTTGAAGACGACGCACTGTTGAAGGTGAGGCGCTGTTGAAGGAGACGCACTGTTGAAGGTGAGGCGCTGTTGAAGACGACGCACTGTTGAAGGTGGGGCACTGTTGAAGACGACGCACTGTTGAAGGTGAGGCGCTGTTGAAGGAGACGCACTGTTGAAGGTGAGGCGCTGTTGAAGACGACGCACTGTTGAAGACGACGCACTGTTGAAGGTGAGGCGCTGTTGAAGACGACGCACTGTTGAAGGTGAGGCACTGTTGAAGGCGACGCACTGTTGAAGGTGAGGCGCTGTTGAAGACGACGCACTGTTGAAGGTGAGGCGCTGTTGAAGGAGACGCACTGTTGAAGGTGAGGCGCTGTTGAAGGCGACGCACTGTTGAAGGTGAGGCACTGTTGAAGGCGACGCACTGTTGAAGACGACGCACTGTTGAAGGTGAGGCGCTGTTGAAGACGACGCACTGTTGAAGGTGAGGCGCTGTTGAAGACGACGCACTGTTGAAGGTGAGGCGCTGTTGAAGGTGACGCACTGTTGAAGACGACGCACTGTTGAAGGCGACGCACTGTTGAAGGTGAGGCGCTGTTGAAGACGACGCACTGTTGAAGGTGAGGCGCTGTTGAAGACGACGCACTGTTGAAGGTGAGGCGCTGTTGAAGGAGACGCACTGTTGAAGGTGAGGCACTGTTGAAGGCGACGCACTGTTGAAGACGACGCACTGTTGAAGGTGAGGCGCTGTTGAAGACGACGCACTGTTGAAGGTGAGGCGCTGTTGAAGGCGACGCACTGTTGAAGGTGAGGCGCTGTTGAAGACGACGCACTGTTGAAGGTGAGGCGCTGTTGAGGACGACGCACTGTTGAAGGTGAGGCGCTGTTGAAGGAGACGCACTGTTGAAGGTGAGGCGCTGTTGAAGACGACGCACTGTTGAAGACGACGCACTGTTGAAGGTGAGGCGCTGTTGAAGGAGACGCACTGTTGAAGGTGAGGCGCTGTTGAAGACGACGCACTGTTGAAGGCGACGCACTGTTGAAGGTGAGGCACTGTTGAAGGCGACGCACTGTTGAAGACGACGCACTGTTGAAGGTGAGGCGCTGTTGAAGACGACGCACTGTTGAAGGTGAGGCGCTGTTGAAGACGACGCACTGTTGAAGGTGAGGCGCTGTTGAAGGTGACGCACTGTTGAAGACGACGCACTGTTGAAGGCGACGCACTGTTGAAGGTGAGGCGCTGTTGAAGGCGACGCACTGTTGAAGGTGAGGCGCTGTTGAAGACGACGCACTGTTGAAGACGACGCACTGTTGAAGGTGAGGCGCTGTTGAAGGAGACGCACTGTTGAAGGTGAGGCGCTGTTGAAGACGACGCACTGTTGAAGGCGGCGCACTGTTGAAGGTGAGGCACTGTTGAAGGCGACGCACTGTTGAAGACGACGCACTGTTGAAGGTGAGGCGCTGTTGAAGACGACGCACTGTTGAAGGTGAGGCGCTGTTGAAGGCGACGCACTGTTGAAGGTGAGGCGCTGTTGAAGGAGACGCACTGTTGAAGGTGAGGCGCTGTTGAAGACGACGCACTGTTGAAGGCGACGCACTGTTGAAGGTGAGGCGCTGTTGAAGACGACGCACTGTTGAAGGCGACGCACTGTTGAAGGTGAGGCACTGTTGAAGGCGACGCACTGTTGAAGGCGACGCACTGTTGAAGGTGAGGCGCTGTTGAAGACGACGCACTGTTGAAGGTGAGGCACTGTTGAAGGCGACGCACTGTTGAAGACGACGCACTGTTGAAGGTGAGGCGCTGTTGAAGACGACGCACTGTTGAAGGTGAGGCACTGTTGAAGGCGACGCACTGTTGAAGGTGAGGCGCTGTTGAAGACGACGCACTGTTGAAGGTGAGGCGCTGTTGAAGGAGACGCACTGTTGAAGGTGAGGCGCTGTTGAAGGCGACGCACTGTTGAAGGTGTGGCACTGTTGAAGACGACGCACTGTTGAAGGCGACGCACTGTTGAAGGTGAGGCGCTGTTGAAGACGACGCACTGTTGAAGGTGAGGCGCTGTTGAAGACGACGCACTGTTGAAGGTGAGGCGCTGTTGAAGGAGACGCACTGTTGAAGGTGAGGCGCTGTTGAAGGAGACGCACTGTTGAAGGTGAGGCGCTGTTGAAGGCGACGCACTGTTGAAGGTGTGGCACTGTTGAAGGCGACGCACTGTTGAAGACGACGCACTGTTGAAGGTGAGGCGCTGTTGAAGACGACGCACTGTTGAAGGTGTGGCACTGTTGAAGGTGAGGCGCTGTTGAAGACGACGCACTGTTGAAGGTGAGGCGCTGTTGAAGACGACGCACTGTTGAAGGTGAGGCGCTGTTGAAGACGACGCACTGTTGAAGGTGAGGCGCTGTTGAAGACGACGCACTGTTGAAGACGACGCACTGTTGAAGGTGAGGCGCTGTTGAAGGAGACGCACTGTTGAAGGTGAGGCGCTGTTGAAGACGACGCACTGTTGAAGGCGGCGCACTGTTGAAGGTGTGGCACTGTTGAAGGCGACGCACTGTTGAAGACGACGCACTGTTGAAGGCGACGCACTGTTGAAGGTGAGGCGCTGTTGAAGACGACGCACTGTTGAAGGTGAGGCGCTGTTGAGGACGACGCACTGTTGAAGGTGAGGCGCTGTTGAAGGAGACGCACTGTTGAAGGTGAGGCGCTGTTGAAGACGACGCACTGTTGAAGACGACGCACTGTTGAAGGTGAGGCGCTGTTGAAGACGACGCACTGTTGAAGGCGGGCACTGTTGAAGGTGACGCACTGTTGAAGGCGACGCACTGTTGAAGACGACGCACTGTTGAAGGTGAGGCGCTGTTGAAGACGACGCACTGTTGAAGGTGAGGCGCTGTTGAAGGTGAGGCGCTGTTGAAGGAGACGCACTGTTGAAGGTGAGGCGCTGTTGAAGGCGACGCACTGTTGAAGGTGTGGCACTGTTGAAGGCGACGCACTGTTGAAGACGACGCACTGTTGAAGGTGAGGCGCTGTTGAAGACGACGCACTGTTGAAGGTGAGGCGCTGTTGAAGGCGACGCACTGTTGAAGGTGAGGCGCTGTTGAAGGTGAGGCACTGTTGAAGACGACGCACTGTTGAAGGTGAGGCGCTGTTGAAGGTGTGGCACTGTTGAAGACGACGCACTGTTGAAGGCGACGCACTGTTGAAGGTGAGGCGCTGTTGAAGACGACGCACTGTTGAAGGTGAGGCGCTGTTGAAGACGACGCACTGTTGAAGGTGAGGCGCTGTTGAAGGAGACGCACTGTTGAAGGTGAGGCGCTGTTGAAGACGACGCACTGTTGAAGACGACGCACTGTTGAAGGTGAGGCGCTGTTGAAGGAGACGCACTGTTGAAGGTGAGGCGCTGTTGAAGGCGACGCACTGTTGAAGGTGAGGCACTGTTGAAGGCGACGCACTGTTGAAGGTGAGGCACTGTTGAGGACGACGCACTGTTGAAGGTGAGGCGCTGTTGAAGGAGACGCACTGTTGAAGGTGAGGCACTGTTGAAGGTGAGGCGCTGTTGAAGACGACGCACTGTTGAAGGTGAGGCGCTGTTGAAGGAGACGCACTGTTGAAGGTGAGGCGCTGTTGAAGACGACGCACTGTTGAAGACGACGCACTGTTGAAGGTGAGGCGCTGTTGAAGACGACGCACTGTTGAAGGTGAGGCGCTGTTGAAGGAGACGCACTGTTGAAGGTGAGGCACTGTTGAAGACGACGCGCTGTTGAAGGCGACGCACTGTTGAAGGTGAGGCGCTGTTGAAGGAGACGCACTGTTGAAGGTGAGGCGCTGTTGAAGGCGACGCACTGTTGAAGGTGACGCACTGTTGAAGGTGAGGCGCTGTTGAAGACGACGCACTGTTGAAGGTGAGGCGCTGTTGAAGGAGACGCACTGTTGAAGGTGAGGCGCTGTTGAAGACGACGCACTGTTGAAGACGACGCACTGTTGAAGGTGAGGCGCTGTTGAAGACGACGCACTGTTGAAGGTGAGGCGCTGTTGAAGGTGAGGCACTGTTGAAGACGACGCACTGTTGAAGGTGAGGCGCTGTTGAAGGCGACGCACTGTTGAAGGTGAGGCGCTGTTGAAGGAGACGCACTGTTGAAGGTGAGGCGCTGTTGAAGGCGACGCACTGTTGAAGGTGAGGCACTGTTGAAGGCGACGCACTGTTGAAGGCGACGCACTGTTGAAGGTGAGGCGCTGTTGAAGACGACGCACTGTTGAAGGTGAGGCGCTGTTGAAGGCGACGCACTGTTGAAGGTGAGGCGCTGTTGAAGACGACGCACTGTTGAAGGTGAGGCGCTGTTGAGGACGACGCACTGTTGAAGGTGAGGCGCTGTTGAAGGAGACGCACTGTTGAAGGTGAGGCGCTGTTGAAGACGACGCACTGTTGAAGACGACGCACTGTTGAAGGTGAGGCGCTGTTGAAGGAGACGCACTGTTGAAGGTGAGGCGCTGTTGAAGGCGACGCACTGTTGAAGGTGAGGCACTGTTGAAGGCGACGCACTGTTGAAGACGACGCACTGTTGAAGGTGAGGCGCTGTTGAAGACGACGCACTGTTGAAGACGACGCACTGTTGAAGGTGAGGCGCTGTTGAAGGAGACGCACTGTTGAAGGTGAGGCGCTGTTGAAGGCGACGCACTGTTGAAGGTGTGGCACTGTTGAAGGCGACGCACTGTTGAAGACGACGCACTGTTGAAGGTGAGGCGCTGTTGAAGACGACGCACTGTTGAAGGTGAGGCGCTGTTGAAGGCGACGCACTGTTGAAGGTGAGGCGCTGTTGAAGACGACGCACTGTTGAAGGTGAGGCGCTGTTGAGGACGACGCACTGTTGAAGGTGAGGCGCTGTTGAAGGAGACGCACTGTTGAAGGTGAGGCGCTGTTGAAGACGACGCACTGTTGAAGACGACGCACTGTTGAAGGTGAGGCGCTGTTGAAGGAGACGCACTGTTGAAGGTGAGGCGCTGTTGAAGGCGACGCACTGTTGAAGGTGAGGCACTGTTGAAGGCGACGCACTGTTGAAGACGACGCACTGTTGAAGGTGAGGCGCTGTTGAAGACGACGCACTGTTGAAGGTGAGGCGCTGTTGAAGGCGACGCACTGTTGAAGGCGACGCACTGTTGAAGGTGAGGCGCTGTTGAAGACGACGCACTGTTGAAGGTGAGGCGCTGTTGAAGGAGACGCACTGTTGAAGGTGAGGCGCTGTTGAAGACGACGCACTGTTGAAGACGACGCACTGTTGAAGGTGAGGCGCTGTTGAAGACGACGCACTGTTGAAGGTGAGGCGCTGTTGAAGGAGACGCACTGTTGAAGGTGTGGCACTGTTGAAGACGACGCACTGTTGAAGGCGACGCACTGTTGAAGGTGAGGCGCTGTTGAAGACGACGCACTGTTGAAGGTGAGGCGCTGTTGAGGACGACGCACTGTTGAAGGTGAGGCGCTGTTGAAGGACGACGCACTGTTGAAGGTGAGGCGCTGTTGAAGGAGACGCACTGTTGAAGGTGAGGCGCTGTTGAAGACGACGCACTGTTGAAGACGACGCACTGTTGAAGGTGAGGCGCTGTTGAAGACGACGCACTGTTGAAGGCGACGCACTGTTGAAGGTGAGGCACTGTTGAAGGCGACGCACTGTTGAAGACGACGCACTGTTGAAGGTGAGGCGCTGTTGAAGACGACGCACTGTTGAAGGTGAGGCGCTGTTGAAGGTGAGGCACTGTTGAAGGAGACGCACTGTTGAAGGTGAGGCGCTGTTGAAGGCGACGCACTGTTGAAGGTGAGGCACTGTTGAAGGCGACGCACTGTTGAAGACGACGCACTGTTGAAGGTGAGGCGCTGTTGAAGACGACGCACTGTTGAAGGTGAGGCGCTGTTGAAGGCGACGCACTGTTGAAGGTGAGGCGCTGTTGAAGGTGTGGCACTGTTGAAGACGACGCACTGTTGAAGGTGAGGCGCTGTTGAAGGTGTGGCACTGTTGAAGACGACGCACTGTTGAAGGCGACGCACTGTTGAAGGTGAGGCGCTGTTGAAGACGACGCACTGTTGAAGGTGAGGCGCTGTTGAAGACGACGCACTGTTGAAGGTGAGGCGCTGTTGAAGGAGACGCACTGTTGAAGGTGAGGCGCTGTTGAAGACGACGCACTGTTGAAGACGACGCACTGTTGAAGGTGAGGCGCTGTTGAAGGAGACGCACTGTTGAAGGTGAGGCGCTGTTGAAGGCGACGGACTGTTGAAGGTGTGGCACTGTTGAAGGCGACGCACTGTTGAAGGCGACGCACTGTTGAGGACGACGCACTGTTGAAGGTGAGGCGCTGTTGAAGGAGACGCACTGTTGAAGGTGAGGCACTGTTGAAGGTGAGGCGCTGTTGAAGACGACGCACTGTTGAAGGAGAGGCGCTGTTGAAGGAGACGCACTGTTGAAGGTGAGGCGCTGTTGAAGACGACGCACTGTTGAAGACGACGCACTGTTGAAGGTGAGGCGCTGTTGAAGACGACGCACTGTTGAAGGTGAGGCGCTGTTGAAGGAGACGCACTGTTGAAGGTGTGGCACTGTTGAAGACGACGCGCTGTTGAAGGCGACGCACTGTTGAAGGTGAGGCGCTGTTGAAGGAGACGCACTGTTGAAGGTGAGGCGCTGTTGAAGGCGACGCACTGTTGAAGGTGACGCACTGTTGAAGGTGAGGCGCTGTTGAAGACGACGCACTGTTGAAGGTGAGGCGCTGTTGAAGGAGACGCACTGTTGAAGGTGAGGCGCTGTTGAAGACGACGCACTGTTGAAGACGACGCACTGTTGAAGGTGACGCTGTTGAAGACGACGCACTGTTGAAGGTGAGGCGCTGTTGAAGGTGTGGCACTGTTGAAGACGACGCACTGTTGAAGGCGACGCACTGTTGAAGGTGAGGCGCTGTTGAAGACGACGCACTGTTGAAGGTGAGGCGCTGTTGAAGGCGACGCACTGTTGAAGGTGAGGCGCTGTTGAAGGAGACGCACTGTTGAAGGTGAGGCGCTGTTGAAGGCGACGCACTGTTGAAGGTGAGGCACTGTTGAAGGCGACGCACTGTTGAAGGCGACGCACTGTTGAAGGTGAGGCGCTGTTGAAGACGACGCACTGTTGAAGGTGAGGCGCTGTTGAAGGCGACGCACTGTTGAAGGTGAGGCGCTGTTGAAGACGACGCACTGTTGAAGGTGAGGCGCTGTTGAGGACGACGCACTGTTGAAGGTGAGGCGCTGTTGAAGGAGACGCACTGTTGAAGGTGAGGCGCTGTTGAAGACGACGCACTGTTGAAGACGACGCACTGTTGAAGGTGAGGCGCTGTTGAAGGAGACGCACTGTTGAAGGTGAGGCGCTGTTGAAGGCGACGCACTGTTGAAGGTGTGGCACTGTTGAAGGCGACGCACTGTTGAAGACGACGCACTGTTGAAGGTGAGGCGCTGTTGAAGACGACGCACTGTTGAAGACGACGCACTGTTGAAGGTGAGGCGCTGTTGAAGGAGACGCACTGTTGAAGGTGAGGCGCTGTTGAAGGCGACGCACTGTTGAAGGTGAGGCACTGTTGAAGGCGACGCACTGTTGAAGGCGACGCACTGTTGAAGGTGAGGCGCTGTTGAAGACGACGCACTGTTGAAGGTGAGGCGCTGTTGAAGGCGACGCACTGTTGAAGGTGAGGCGCTGTTGAAGACGACGCACTGTTGAAGGTGAGGCGCTGTTGAGGACGACGCACTGTTGAAGGTGAGGCGCTGTTGAAGGAGACGCACTGTTGAAGGTGAGGCGCTGTTGAAGACGACGCACTGTTGAAGACGACGCACTGTTGAAGGTGAGGCGCTGTTGAAGGAGACGCACTGTTGAAGGTGAGGCGCTGTTGAAGGCGACGCACTGTTGAAGGTGAGGCACTGTTGAAGGCGACGCACTGTTGAAGACGACGCACTGTTGAAGGTGAGGCGCTGTTGAAGACGACGCACTGTTGAAGGTGAGGCGCTGTTGAAGGCGACGCACTGTTGAAGGCGACGCACTGTTGAAGGTGAGGCGCTGTTGAAGACGACGCACTGTTGAAGGTGAGGCGCTGTTGAAGGAGACGCACTGTTGAAGGTGAGGCGCTGTTGAAGACGACGCACTGTTGAAGACGACGCACTGTTGAAGGTGAGGCGCTGTTGAAGACGACGCACTGTTGAAGGTGAGGCGCTGTTGAAGGAGACGCACTGTTGAAGGTGAGGCACTGTTGAAGACGACGCACTGTTGAAGGCGACGCACTGTTGAAGGTGAGGCGCTGTTGAAGACGACGCACTGTTGAAGGTGAGGCGCTGTTGAGGACGACGCACTGTTGAAGGTGAGGCGCTGTTGAAGGAGACGCACTGTTGAAGGTGAGGCGCTGTTGAAGACGACGCACTGTTGAAGACGACGCACTGTTGAAGGTGAGGCGCTGTTGAAGGAGACGCACTGTTGAAGGTGAGGCGCTGTTGAAGACGACGCACTGTTGAAGGTGAGGCGCTGTTGAAGGTGTGGCACTGTTGAAGACGACGCACTGTTGAAGGCGACGCACTGTTGAAGGTGAGGCGCTGTTGAAGGAGACGCACTGTTGAAGGTGAGGCGCTGTTGAAGGAGACGCACTGTTGAAGGTGAGGCGCTGTTGAAGACGACGCACTGTTGAAGGTGAGGCGCTGTTGAAGGAGACGCACTGTTGAAGGTGAGGCGCTGTTGAAGACGACGCACTGTTGAAGGTGAGGCGCTGTTGAAGGAGACGCACTGTTGAAGGTGAGGCGCTGTTGAAGACGACGCACTGTTGAAGGTGAGGCGCTGTTGAAGGCGACGCACTGTTGAAGGTGAGGCGCTGTTGAAGACGACGCACTGTTGAAGGTGAGGCGCTGTTGAAGGAGACGCACTGTTGAAGGTGAGGCGCTGTTGAAGACGACGCACTGTTGAAGGTGAGGCGCTGTTGAAGGCGACGCACTGTTGAAGGTGAGGCGCTGTTGAAGGAGACGCACTGTTGAAGGTGAGGCGCTGTTGAAGGCGACGCACTGTTGAAGGTGTGGCACTGTTGAAGGCGACGCACTGTTGAAGACGACGCACTGTTGAAGGTGAGGCGCTGTTGAAGACGACGCACTGTTGAAGGTGAGGCGCTGTTGAAGGAGACGCACTGTTGAAGGTGAGGCGCTGTTGAAGGCGACGCACTGTTGAAGGTGAGGCGCTGTTGAAGGACGACGCACTGTTGAAGGTGAGGCGCTGTTGAAGGTGACGCACTGTTGAAGGTGAGGCGCTGTTGAAGACGACGCACTGTTGAAGGTGAGGCGCTGTTGAAGGAGACGCACTGTTGAAGGTGAGGTGCTGTTGAAGACGACGCACTGTTGAAGGTGAGGCGCTGTTGAAGGAGACGCACTGTTGAAGGTGAGGCGCTGTTGAAGACGACGCACTGTTGAAGGTGAGGCGCTGTTGAAGGCGACGCACTGTTGAAGGTGAGGCGCTGTTGAAGACGACGCACTGTTGAAGGTGAGGCGCTGTTGAAGGAGACGCACTGTTGAAGGTGAGGCGCTGTTGAAGACGACGCACTGTTGAAGGTGAGGCGCTGTTGAAGGCGACGCACTGTTGAAGGTGAGGCGCTGTTGAAGGAGACGCACTGTTGAAGGTGAGGCGCTGTTGAAGGCGACGCACTGTTGAAGGTGTGGCACTGTTGAAGGCGACGCACTGTTGAAGACGACGCACTGTTGAAGGTGAGGTGCTGTTGAAGACGACGCACTGTTGAAGGTGAGGCGCTGTTGAAGACGACGCACTGTTGAAGGTGAGGCGCTGTTGAAGGCGACGCACTGTTGAAGGTGTGGCACTGTTGAAGACGACGCACTGTTGAAGGTGAGGCACTGTTGAAGGCGACGCACTGTTGAAGACGACGCACT
Organism: Baylisascaris procyonis; assembly: GCA_037389465.1. Taxonomy (NCBI): domain Eukaryota; kingdom Metazoa; phylum Nematoda; class Chromadorea; order Rhabditida; family Ascarididae; genus Baylisascaris; species Baylisascaris procyonis. The sequence continues at coordinate 114,811 of JAZARR010000274.1, forward strand.
GTTGAAGGTGAGGCGCTGTTGAAGACGACGCACTGTTGAAGGTGAGGCGCTGTTGAAGGTGTGGCACTGTTGAAGGCGACGCACTGTTGAAGACGACGCACTGTTGAAGGTGAGGCGCTGTTGAAGGAGACGCACTGTTGAAGGTGAGGCGCTGTTGAAGGAGACGCACTGATGAAGGTGAGGTGGTGTTGAAGACGACGCACTGTTGAAGGTGAGGCGCTGTTAAAGAGACGCACTGTTGAAGGTGAGGCGCTGTTGAAGACGACGCACTGTTGAAGGTGAGGTGCTGTTGAAGGCGACGCACTGTTGAAGGTGAGGCGCTGTTGAAGGAGACGCACTGTTGAAGGTGAGGCGCTGTTGAAGGCGACGCACTGTTGAAGGTGAGGCACTGTTGAAGGCGACGCACTGTTGAAGACGACGCACTGTTGAAGGTGAGGCGCTGTTGAAGACGACGCACTGTTGAAGGTGAGGCGCTGTTGAAGGAGACGCACTGTTGAAGGTGAGGCGCTGTTGAAGACGACGCACTGTTGAAGGTGAGGCGCTGTTGAAGGAGACGCACTGTTGAAGGTGAGGCGCTGTTGAAGGCGACGCACTGTTGAAGGTGAGGCACTGTTGAAGGCGACGCACTGTTGAAGACGACGCACTGTTGAAGGTGTGGCACTGTTGAAGGCGACGCACTGTTGAAGACGACGCACTGTTGAAGGTGAGGCGCTGTTGAAGACGACGCACTGTTGAAGGTGAGGCGCTGTTGAAGGTGTGGCACTGTTGAAGACGACGCACTGTTGAAGGCGACGCACTGTTGAAGGTGAGGCGCTGTTGAAGACGACGCACTGTTGAAGGTGAGGCGCTGTTGAAGACGACGCACTGTTGAAGGTGAGGCGCTGTTGAAGGAGACGCACTGTTGAAGGTGAGGCGCTGTTGAAGACGACGCACTGTTGAAGGTGAGGCGCTGTTGAAGACGACGCACTGTTGAAGGTGAGGCACTGTTGAAGGCGACGCACTGTTGAAGGTGAGGCGCTGTTGAAGGTGACGCACTGTTGAAGACGACGCACTGTTGAAGGCGACGCACTGTTGAAGGTGAGGCGCTGTTGAAGACGACGCACTGTTGAAGGTGAGGCGCTGTTGAAGGCGACGCACTGTTGAAGGTGTGGCACTGTTGAAGGCGACGCACTGTTGAAGACGACGCACTGTTGAAGGTGAGGCGCTGTTGAAGACGACGCACTGTTGAAGGTGAGGCGCTGTTGAAGGCGACGCACTGTTGAAGGTGAGGCGCTGTTGAAGACGACGCACTGTTGAAGGTGAGGCGCTGTTGAAGGAGACGCACTGTTGAAGGTGAGGCGCTGTTGAAGACGACGCACTGTTGAAGACGACGCACTGTTGAAGGTGAGGCGCTGTTGAAGAGACGCACTGTTGAAGGTGAGGCGCTGTTGAAGGCGACGCACTGTTGAAGGTGAGGCACTGTTGAAGGCGACGCACTGTTGAAGACGACGCACTGTTGAAGGTGAGGCGCTGTTGAAGACGACGCACTGTTGAAGGTGAGGCGCTGTTGAAGGCGACGCACTGTTGAAGGTGACGCACTGTTGAAGACGACGCACTGTTGAAGGTGAGGCGCTGTTGAAGACGACGCACTGTTGAAGGTGAGGCGCTGTTGAAGGAGACGCACTGTTGAAGGTGAGGCGCTGTTGAAGACGACGCACTGTTGAAGACGACGCACTGTTGAAGGTGAGGCGCTGTTGAAGGAGACGCACTGTTGAAGGTGAGGCGCTGTTGAAGGCGACGCACTGTTGAAGGTGAGGCACTGTTGAAGGCGACGCACTGTTGAAGACGACGCACTGTTGAAGGTGAGGCGCTGTTGAAGACGACGCACTGTTGAAGGTGAGGCGCTGTTGAAGGAGACGCACTGTTGAAGGTGAGGCGCTGTTGAAGACGACGCACTGTTGAAGACGACGCACTGTTGAAGGTGAGGCGCTGTTGAAGGAGACGCACTGTTGAAGGTGAGGCGCTGTTGAAGGCGACGCACTGTTGAAGGTGAGGCACTGTTGAAGGCGACGCACTGTTGAAGACGACGCACTGTTGAAGGTGAGGCGCTGTTGAAGACGACGCACTGTTGAAGGTGAGGCACTGTTGAAGGCGACGCACTGTTGAAGACGACGCACTGTTGAAGGTGAGGCGCTGTTGAAGACGACGCACTGTTGAAGGTGAGGCGCTGTTGAAGGAGACGCACTGTTGAAGGTGAGGCGCTGTTGAAGACGACGCACTGTTGAAGACGACGCACTGTTGAAGGTGAGGCGCTGTTGAAGGAGACGCACTGTTGAAGGTGAGGCGCTGTTGAAGGCGACGCACTGTTGAAGGTGTGGCACTGTTGAAGGCGACGCACTGTTGAAGACGACGCACTGTTGAAGGTGAGGCGCTGTTGAAGACGACGCACCGTTGAAGGTGAGGCGCTGTTGAAGGAGACGCACTGTTGAAGGTGAGGCGCTGTTGAAGACGACGCACTGTTGAAGACGACGCACTGTTGAAGGTGAGGCACTGTTGAAGACGACGCACTGTTGAAGGTGAGGCACTGTTGAAGGCGACGCACTGTTGAAGACGACGCACTGTTGAAGGTGAGGCGCTGTTGAAGACGACGCACTGTTGAAGGCGACGCACTGTTGAAGACGACGCACTGTTGAAGGTGAGGCGCTGTTGAAGACGACGCACTGTTGAAGGTGAGGCGCTGTTGAAGGAGACGCACTGTTGAAGGTGAGGCGCTGTTGAAGACGACGCACTGTTGAAGACGACGCACTGTTGAAGGTGAGGCGCTGTTGAAGACGACGCACTGTTGAAGACGACGCACTGTTGAAGGTGAGGCGCTGTTGAAGGAGACGCACTGTTGAAGGTGAGGCACTGTTGAAGGCGACGCACTGTTGAAGACGACGCACTGTTGAAGGTGAGGCGCTGTTGAAGACGACGCACTGTTGAAGGTGAGGCGCTGTTGAAGGCGACGCACTGTTGAAGGTGACGCACTGTTGAAGACGACGCACTGTTGAAGGTGAGGCGCTGTTGAAGACGACGCACTGTTGAAGGTGAGGCGCTGTTGAAGGAGACGCACTGTTGAAGGTGAGGCGCTGTTGAAGACGACGCACTGTTGAAGACGACGCACTGTTGAAGGTGAGGCGCTGTTGAAGGAGACGCACTGTTGAAGGTGAGGCGCTGTTGAAGGCGACGCACTGTTGAAGGTGAGGCACTGTTGAAGGCGACGCACTGTTGAAGACGACGCACTGTTGAAGGTGAGGCGCTGTTGAAGACGACGCACTGTTGAAGGTGAGGCGCTGTTGAAGGCGACGCACTGTTGAAGGTGAGGCGCTGTTGAAGACGACGCACTGTTGAAGGTGAGGCGCTGTTGAAGGAGACGCACTGTTGAAGGTGAGGCGCTGTTGAAGACGACGCACTGTTGAAGACGACGCACTGTTGAAGGTGAGGCGCTGTTGAAGGAGACGCACTGTTGAAGGTGAGGCGCTGTTGAAGGCGACGCACTGTTGAAGGTGAGGCACTGTTGAAGGCGACGCACTGTTGAAGACGACGCACTGTTGAAGGTGAGGCGCTGTTGAAGACGACGCACTGTTGAAGGTGAGGCACTGTTGAAGGCGACGCACTGTTGAAGACGACGCACTGTTGAAGGTGAGGCGCTGTTGAAGACGACGCACTGTTGAAGGTGAGGCGCTGTTGAAGGAGACGCACTGTTGAAGGTGAGGCGCTGTTGAAGACGACGCACTGTTGAAGACGACGCACTGTTGAAGGTGAGGCGCTGTTGAAGGAGACGCACTGTTGAAGGTGAGGCGCTGTTGAAGGCGACGCACTGTTGAAGGTGAGGCACTGTTGAAGGCGACGCACTGTTGAAGACGACGCACTGTTGAAGGTGAGGCGCTGTTGAAGACGACGCACTGTTGAAGGTGAGGCGCTGTTGAAGGAGACGCACTGTTGAAGGTGAGGCGCTGTTGAAGACGACGCACTGTTGAAGACGACGCACTGTTGAAGGTGAGGCACTGTTGAAGACGACGCACTGTTGAAGGTGTGGCACTGTTGAAGGCGACGCACTGTTGAAGACGACGCACTGTTGAAGGTGAGGCGCTGTTGAAGACGACGCACTGTTGAAGGTGAGGCACTGTTGAAGACGACGCACTGTTGAAGGTGAGGCGCTGTTGAAGACGACGCACTGTTGAAGGTGAGGCGCTGTTGAAGGAGACGCACTGTTGAAGGTGAGGCGCTGTTGAAGACGACGCACTGTTGAAGACGACGCACTGTTGAAGGTGAGGCGCTGTTGAAGGAGACGCACTGTTGAAGGTGAGGCGCTGTTGAAGGCGACGCACTGTTGAAGGTGAGGCACTGTTGAAGGCGACGCACTGTTGAAGACGACGCACTGTTGAAGGTGAGGCGCTGTTGAAGACGACGCACTGTTGAAGGTGAGGCGCTGTTGAAGGCGACGCACTGTTGAAGGTGAGGCACTGTTGAAGACGACGCACTGTTGAAGGTGAGGCGCTGTTGAAGACGACGCACTGTTGAAGGTGAGGCGCTGTTGAAGGAGACGCACTGTTGAAGGTGAGGCGCTGTTGAAGACGACGCACTGTTGAAGACGACGCACTGTTGAAGGTGAGGCGCTGTTGAAGGAGACGCACTGTTGAAGGTGAGGCGCTGTTGAAGGCGACGCACTGTTGAAGGTGTGGCACTGTTGAAGGCGACGCACTGTTGAAGACGACGCACTGTTGAAGGTGAGGCGCTGTTGAAGACGACGCACTGTTGAAGGTGAGGCGCTGTTGAAGGCGACGCACTGTTGAAGGTGAGGCGCTGTTGAAGACGACGCACTGTTGAAGGTGAGGCGCTGTTGAAGGAGACGCACTGTTGAAGGTGAGGCGCTGTTGAAGACGACGCACTGTTGAAGACGACGCACTGTTGAAGGTGAGGCGCTGTTGAAGGAGACGCACTGTTGAAGGTGAGGCGCTGTTGAAGGCGACGCACTGTTGAAGGTGAGGCACTGTTGAAGGCGACGCACTGTTGAAGACGACGCACTGTTGAAGGTGAGGCGCTGTTGAAGACGACGCACTGTTGAAGGTGAGGCGCTGTTGAAGGCGACGCACTGTTGAAGGCGACGCACTGTTGAAGGTGAGGCGCTGTTGAAGACGACGCACTGTTGAAGGTGAGGCGCTGTTGAAGGAGACGCACTGTTGAAGGTGAGGCGCTGTTGAAGACGACGCACTGTTGAAGACGACGCACTGTTGAAGGTGAGGCGCTGTTGAAGACGACGCACTGTTGAAGGTGAGGCGCTGTTGAAGGAGACGCACTGTTGAAGGTGAGGCACTGTTGAAGACGACGCACTGTTGAAGGCGACGCACTGTTGAAGGTGAGGCGCTGTTGAAGACGACGCACTGTTGAAGGTGAGGCGCTGTTGAAGACGACGCACTGTTGAAGGTGAGGCGCTGTTGAAGGAGACGCACTGTTGAAGGTGAGGCGCTGTTGAAGACGACGCACTGTTGAAGACGACGCACTGTTGAAGGTGAGGCGCTGTTGAAGGACGACGCACTGTTGAAGGTGAGGCGCTGTTGAAGACGACGCACTGTTGAAGGTGAGGCGCTGTTGAAGGTGTGGCACTGTTGAAGACGACGCACTGTTGAAGGCGACGCACTGTTGAAGGTGAGGCGCTGTTGAAGGAGACGCACTGTTGAAGGTGAGGCGCTGTTGAAGGAGACGCACTGTTGAAGGTGAGGCGCTGTTGAAGACGACGCACTGTTGAAGGTGAGGCGCTGTTGAAGGAGACGCACTGTTGAAGGTGAGGCGCTGTTGAAGACGACGCACTGTTGAAGGTGAGGCGCTGTTGAAGGAGACGCACTGTTGAAGGTGAGGCGCTGTTGAAGACGACGCACTGTTGAAGGTGAGGCGCTGTTGAAGGCGACGCACTGTTGAAGGTGAGGCGCTGTTGAAGACGACGCACTGTTGAAGGTGAGGCGCTGTTGAAGGAGACGCACTGTTGAAGGTGAGGCGCTGTTGAAGACGACGCACTGTTGAAGGTGAGGCGCTGTTGAAGGCGACGCACTGTTGAAGGTGAGGCGCTGTTGAAGGAGACGCACTGTTGAAGGTGAGGCGCTGTTGAAGGCGACGCACTGTTGAAGGTGAGGCACTGTTGAAGGCGACGCACTGTTGAAGACGACGCACTGTTGAAGGTGAGGCGCTGTTGAAGACGACGCACTGTTGAAGGTGAGGCGCTGTTGAAGGACGACGCACTGTTGAAGGTGAGGCGCTGTTGAAGGCGACGCACTGTTGAAGGTGAGGCGCTGTTGAAGGAGACGCACTGTTGAAGGTGAGGCGCTGTTGAAGGTGACGCACTGTTGAAGGTGAGGTGCTGTTGAAGACGACGCACTGTTGAAGGTGAGGCGCTGTTGAAGGAGACGCACTGTTGAAGGTGAGGTGCTGTTGAAGACGACGCACTGTTGAAGGTGAGGCGCTGTTGAAGGAGACGCACTGTTGAAGGTGAGGCGCTGTTGAAGACGACGCACTGTTGAAGGTGAGGCGCTGTTGAAGGCGACGCACTGTTGAAGGTGAGGCGCTGTTGAAGACGACGCACTGTTGAAGGTGAGGCGCTGTTGAAGGAGACGCACTGTTGAAGGTGAGGCGCTGTTGAAGACGACGCACTGTTGAAGGTGAGGTGCTGTTGAAGGCGACGCACTGTTGAAGGTGAGGCGCTGTTGAAGGAGACGCACTGTTGAAGGTGAGGCGCTGTTGAAGGCGACGCACTGTTGAAGGTGTGGCACTGTTGAAGGCGACGCACTGTTGAAGACGACGCACTGTTGAAGGTGAGGCGCTGTTGAAGACGACGCACTGTTGAAGGTGAGGCGCTGTTGAAGACGACGCACTGTTGAAGGTGAGGCGCTGTTGAAGGCGACGCACTGTTGAAGGTGTGGCACTGTTGAAGGCGACGCACTGTTGAAGACGACGCACTGTTGAAGGTGAGGCACTGTTGAAGGCGACGCACTGTTGAAGACGACGCACTGTTGAAGGTGAGGCGCTGTTGAAGACGACGCACTGTTGAAGGTGAGGCGCTGTTGAAGGTGTGGCACTGTTGAAGGCGACGCACTGTTGAAGACGACGCACTGTTGAAGGTGAGGCGCTGTTGAAGGACGACGCACTGTTGAAGGTGAGGCGCTGTTGAAGGAGACGCACTGTTGAAGGTGAGGCGCTGTTGAAGACGACGCACTGTTGAAGGTGAGGCGCTGTTGAAGGACGCACTGTTGAAGGTGAGGCGCTGTTGAAGACGACGCACTGTTGAAGGTGAGGCGCTGTTGAAGGCGACGCACTGTTGAAGGTGAGGCGCTGTTGAAGGAGACGCACTGTTGAAGGTGAGGCGCTGTTGAAGGCGACGCACTGTTGAAGGTGAGGCACTGTTGAAGGCGACGCACTGTTGAAGACGACGCACTGTTGAAGGTGAGGCGCTGTTGAAGACGACGCACTGTTGAAGGTGAGGCGCTGTTGAAGGCGACGCACTGTTGAAGGTGAGGCGCTGTTGAAGACGACGCACTGTTGAAGGTGAGGCGCTGTTGAAGGAGACGCACTGTTGAAGGTGAGGCGCTGTTGAAGGCGACGCACTGTTGAAGGTGAGGCACTGTTGAAGGCGACGCACTGTTGAAGACGACGCACTGTTGAAGGTGAGGCACTGTTGAAGGCGACGCACTGTTGAAGACGACGCACTGTTGAAGGTGAGGCGCTGTTGAAGACGACGCACTGTTGAAGGTGAGGCGCTGTTGAAGGTGACGCACTGTTGAAGACGACGCACTGTTGAAGGCGACGCACTGTTGAAGGTGAGGCGCTGTTGAAGACGACGCACTGTTGAAGGTGAGGCGCTGTTGAAGACGACGCACTGTTGAAGGTGAGGCGCTGTTGAAGGAGACGCACTGTTGAAGGTGAGGCGCTGTTGAAGACGACGCACTGTTGAAGGTGAGGCGCTGTTGAAGACGACGCACTGTTGAAGGTGAGGCACTGTTGAAGGCGACGCACTGTTGAAGGTGAGGCGCTGTTGAAGGTGTGGCACTGTTGAAGACGACGCACTGTTGAAGGCGACGCACTGTTGAAGGTGAGGCGCTGTTGAAGACGACGCACTGTTGAAGGTGAGGCGCTGTTGAAGACGACGCACTGTTGAAGGTGAGGCGCTGTTGAAGGAGACGCACTGTTGAAGGTGAGGCGCTGTTGAAGACGACGCACTGTTGAAGGTGAGGCGCTGTTGAAGGCGACGCACTGTTGAAGGTGAGGCACTGTTGAAGGCGACGCACTGTTGAAGACGACGCACTGTTGAAGGTGAGGCGCTGTTGAAGACGACGCACTGTTGAAGGTGAGGCGCTGTTGAAGGCGACGCACTGTTGAAGGTGAGGCGCTGTTGAAGACGACGCACTGTTGAAGGTGAGGCGCTGTTGAAGGAGACGCACTGTTGAAGGTGAGGCGCTGTTGAAGACGACGCACTGTTGAAGACGACGCACTGTTGAAGGTGAGGCGCTGTTGAAGGAGACGCACTGTTGAAGGTGAGGCGCTGTTGAAGGCGACGCACTGTTGAAGGTGAGGCACTGTTGAAGGCGACGCACTGTTGAAGACGACGCACTGTTGAAGGTGAGGCGCTGTTGAAGACGACGCACTGTTGAAGGTGAGGCGCTGTTGAAGGCGACGCACTGTTGAAGGCGACGCACTGTTGAAGACGACGCACTGTTGAAGGTGAGGCGCTGTTGAAGACGACGCACTGTTGAAGGTGAGGCGCTGTTGAAGGAGACGCACTGTTGAAGGTGAGGCGCTGTTGAAGACGACGCACTGTTGAAGACGACGCACTGTTGAAGGTGAGGCGCTGTTGAAGGACGCACTGTTGAAGGTGAGGCGCTGTTGAAGGCGACGCACTGTTGAAGGTGAGGCACTGTTGAAGGCGACGCACTGTTGAAGGCGACGCACTGTTGAAGGTGAGGCGCTGTTGAAGACGACGCACTGTTGAAGGTGAGGCGCTGTTGAAGGAGACGCACTGTTGAAGGTGAGGCGCTGTTGAAGACGACGCACTGTTGAAGACGACGCACTGTTGAAGGTGAGGCGCTGTTGAAGGAGACGCACTGTTGAAGGTGAGGCGCTGTTGAAGGCGACGCACTGTTGAAGGTGTGGCACTGTTGAAGGCGACGCACTGTTGAAGACGACGCACTGTTGAAGGTGAGGCGCTGTTGAAGACGACGCACTGTTGAAGGTGAGGCGCTGTTGAAGGCGACGCACTGTTGAAGACGACGCACTGTTGAAGGTGAGGCGCTGTTGAAGACGACGCACTGTTGAAGGTGAGGCGCTGTTGAAGGAGACGCACTGTTGAAGGTGAGGCGCTGTTGAAGACGACGCACTGTTGAAGACGACGCACTGTTGAAGGTGAGGCGCTGTTGAAGGAGACGCACTGTTGAAGGTGAGGCGCTGTTGAAGGCGACGCACTGTTGAAGGTGAGGCACTGTTGAAGGCGACGCACTGTTGAAGACGACGCACTGTTGAAGGTGAGGCGCTGTTGAAGACGACGCACTGTTGAAGGTGAGGCGCTGTTGAAGGAGACGCACTGTTGAAGGTGAGGCGCTGTTGAAGACGACGCACTGTTGAAGACGACGCACTGTTGAAGGTGAGGCGCTGTTGAAGACGACGCGCTGTTGAAGGTGTGGCACTGTTGAAGGCGACGCACTGTTGAAGACGACGCACTGTTGAAGGTGAGGCGCTGTTGAAGACGACGCACTGTTGAAGGTGAGGCACTGTTGAAGACGACGCACTGTTGAAGGTGAGGCGCTGTTGAAGACGACGCACTGTTGAAGGTGAGGCGCTGTTGAAGGAGACGCACTGTTGAAGGTGAGGCGCTGTTGAAGACGACGCACTGTTGAAGACGACGCACTGTTGAAGGTGAGGCGCTGTTGAAGGAGACGCACTGTTGAAGGTGAGGCGCTGTTGAAGGCGACGCACTGTTGAAGGTGAGGCACTGTTGAAGGCGACGCACTGTTGAAGACGACGCACTGTTGAAGGTGAGGCGCTGTTGAAGACGACGCACTGTTGAAGGTGAGGCGCTGTTGAAGGCGACGCACTGTTGAAGGTGAGGCACTGTTGAAGACGACGCACTGTTGAAGGTGAGGCGCTGTTGAAGACGACGCACTGTTGAAGGTGAGGCGCTGTTGAAGGAGACGCACTGTTGAAGGTGAGGCGCTGTTGAAGACGACGCACTGTTGAAGACGACGCACTGTTGAAGGTGAGGCGCTGTTGAAGGAGACGCACTGTTGAAGGTGAGGCGCTGTTGAAGGCGACGCACTGTTGAAGGTGAGGCACTGTTGAAGGCGACGCACTGTTGAAGACGACGCACTGTTGAAGGTGAGGCGCTGTTGAAGACGACGCACTGTTGAAGGTGAGGCGCTGTTGAAGGCGACGCACTGTTGAAGGTGAGGCGCTGTTGAAGACGACGCACTGTTGAAGGTGAGGCGCTGTTGAAGGAGACGCACTGTTGAAGGTGAGGCGCTGTTGAAGACGACGCACTGTTGAAGACGACGCACTGTTGAAGGTGAGGCGCTGTTGAAGGAGACGCACTGTTGAAGGTGAGGCGCTGTTGAAGGCGACGCACTGTTGAAGGTGAGGCACTGTTGAAGGCGACGCACTGTTGAAGACGACGCACTGTTGAAGGTGAGGCGCTGTTGAAGACGACGCACTGTTGAAGGTGAGGCACTGTTGAAGGCGACGCACTGTTGAAGACGACGCACTGTTGAAGGTGAGGCGCTGTTGAAGACGACGCACTGTTGAAGGTGAGGCGCTGTTGAAGGAGACGCACTGTTGAAGGTGAGGCGCTGTTGAAGACGACGCACTGTTGAAGACGACGCACTGTTGAAGGTGAGGCGCTGTTGAAGGAGACGCACTGTTGAAGGTGAGGCGCTGTTGAAGGCGACGCACTGTTGAAGGTGAGGCACTGTTGAAGGCGACGCACTGTTGAAGACGACGCACTGTTGAAGGTGAGGCGCTGTTGAAGACGACGCACTGTTGAAGGTGAGGCGCTGTTGAAGGAGACGCACTGTTGAAGGTGAGGCGCTGTTGAAGACGACGCACTGTTGAAGACGACGCACTGTTGAAGGTGAGGCACTGTTGAAGACGACGCACTGTTGAAGGTGAGGCACTGTTGAAGGCGACGCACTGTTGAAGACGACGCACTGTTGAAGGTGAGGCGCTGTTGAAGACGACGCACTGTTGAAGGTGAGGCACTGTTGAAGACGACGCACTGTTGAAGGTGAGGCGCTGTTGAAGACGACGCACTGTTGAAGGTGAGGCGCTGTTGAAGGAGACGCACTGTTGAAGGTGAGGCGCTGTTGAAGACGACGCACTGTTGAAGACGACGCACTGTTGAAGGTGAGGCGCTGTTGAAGGAGACGCACTGTTGAAGGTGAGGCGCTGTTGAAGGCGACGCACTGTTGAAGGTGAGGCACTGTTGAAGGCGACGCACTGTTGAAGACGACGCACTGTTGAAGGTGAGGCGCTGTTGAAGACGACGCACTGTTGAAGGTGAGGCGCTGTTGAAGGCGACGCACTGTTGAAGGTGAGGCACTGTTGAAGACGACGCACTGTTGAAGGTGAGGCGCTGTTGAAGACGACGCACTGTTGAAGGTGAGGCGCTGTTGAAGGAGACGCACTGTTGAAGGTGAGGCGCTGTTGAAGACGACGCACTGTTGAAGACGACGCACTGTTGAAGGTGAGGCGCTGTTGAAGGAGACGCACTGTTGAAGGTGAGGCGCTGTTGAAGGCGACGCACTGTTGAAGGTGAGGCACTGTTGAAGGCGACGCACTGTTGAAGACGACGCACTGTTGAAGGTGAGGCGCTGTTGAAGACGACGCACTGTTGAAGGTGAGGCGCTGTTGAAGGCGACGCACTGTTGAAGGTGAGGCGCTGTTGAAGACGACGCACTGTTGAAGGTGAGGCGCTGTTGAAGGAGACGCACTGTTGAAGGTGAGGCGCTGTTGAAGACGACGCACTGTTGAAGACGACGCACTGTTGAAGGTGAGGCGCTGTTGAAGGAGACGCACTGTTGAAGGTGAGGCGCTGTTGAAGGCGACGCACTGTTGAAGGTGAGGCGCTGTTGAAGACGACGCACTGTTGAAGGTGAGGCGCTGTTGAAGGCGACGCACTGTTGAAGACGACGCACTGTTGAAGGTGAGGCGCTGTTGAAGACGACGCACTGTTGAAGGCGACGCACTGTTGAAGGTGAGGCACTGTTGAAGGCGACGCACTGTTGAAGACGACGCACTGTTGAAGGTGAGGCGCTGTTGAAGACGACGCACTGTTGAAGGTGAGGCGCTGTTGAAGACGACGCACTGTTGAAGGTGAGGCGCTGTTGAAGGTGTAGCACTGTTGAAGACGACGCACTGTTGAAGGCGACGCACTGTTGAAGGTGAGGCGCTGTTGAAGACGACGCACTGTTGAAGGTGAGGCGCTGTTGAAGACGACGCACTGTTGAAGGTGAGGCGCTGTTGAAGACGACGCACTGTTGAAGGTGAGGCGCTGTTGAAGGAGACGCACTGTTGAAGGTGAGGCGCTGTTGAAGGCGACGCACTGTTGAAGGTGTGGCACTGTTGAAGGCGACGCACTGTTGAAGACGACGCACTGTTGAAGGTGAGGCGCTGTTGAAGACGACGCACTGTTGAAGGTGAGGCGCTGTTGAAGGCGACGCACTGTTGAAGGCGACGCACTGTTGAAGACGACGCACTGTTGAAGGTGAGGCGCTGTTGAAGACGACGCACTGTTGAAGGTGAGGCGCTGTTGAAGGAGACGCGCTGTTGAAGGTGAGGCGCTGTTGAAGATGACGCACTGTTGAAGACGACGCACTGTTGAAGGTGAGGCGCTGTTGAAGGAGACGCACTGTTGAAGGTGAGGCGCTGTTGAAGGCGACGCACTGTTGAAGGTGAGGCACTGTTGAAGGCGACGCACTGTTGAAGACGACGCACTGTTGAAGGTGAGGCGCTGTTGAAGACGACGCACTGTTGAAGGTGAGGCGCTGTTGAAGGCGACGCACTGTTGAAGGTGAGGCGCTGTTGAAGACGACGCACTGTTGAAGGTGAGGCGCTGTTGAAGGAGACGCACTGTTGAAGGTGAGGCGCTGTTGAAGACGACGCACTGTTGAAGACGACGCACTGTTGAAGGTGAGGCGCTGTTGAAGGAGACGCACTGTTGAAGGTGAGGCGCTGTTGAAGGCGACGCACTGTTGAAGGTGAGGCACTGTTGAAGGCGACGCACTGTTGAAGACGACGCACTGTTGAAGGTGAGGCGCTGTTGAAGACGACGCACTGTTGAAGGTGAGGCGCTGTTGAAGGCGACGCACTGTTGAAGGTGACGCACTGTTGAAGACGACGCACTGTTGAAGGTGAGGCACTGTTGAAGGCGACGCACTGTTGAAGACGACGCACTGTTGAAGGTGAGGCGCTGTTGAAGACGACGCACTGTTGAAGGTGAGGCGCTGTTGAAGGAGACGCACTGTTGAAGGTGAGGCGCTGTTGAAGACGACGCACTGTTGAAGACGACGCACTGTTGAAGGTGAGGCGCTGTTGAAGGAGACGCACTGTTGAAGGTGAGGCGCTGTTGAAGGCGACGCACTGTTGAAGGTGAGGCACTGTTGAAGGCGACGCACTGTTGAAGACGACGCACTGTTGAAGGTGAGGCGCTGTTGAAGACGACGCACTGTTGAAGGTGAGGCGCTGTTGAAGGAGACGCACTGTTGAAGGTGAGGCGCTGTTGAAGACGACGCACTGTTGAAGACGACGCACTGTTGAAGGTGAGGCGCTGTTGAAGACGACGCACTGTTGAAGGTGAGGCGCTGTTGAAGGAGACGCACTGTTGAAGGTGAGGCGCTGTTGAAGGCGACGCACTGTTGAAGGTGAGGCACTGTTGAAGGCGACGCACTGTTGAAGACGACGCACTGTTGAAGGTGAGGCGCTGTTGAAGACGACGCACTGTTGAAGGTGAGGCGCTGTTGAAGGCGACGCACTGTTGAAGACGACGCACTGTTGAAGGCGACGCACTGTTGAAGGTGAGGCGCTGTTGAAGACGACGCACTGTTGAAGGTGAGGCGCTGTTGAAGACGACGCACTGTTGAAGGTGAGGCGCTGTTGAAGGCGACGCACTGTTGAAGGTGAGGCGCTGTTGAAGACGACGCACTGTTGAAGGTGAGGCGCTGTTGAAGACGACGCACTGTTGAAGGTGAGGCGCTGTTGAAGACGACGCACTGTTGAAGGTGAGGCGCTGTTGAAGACGACGCACTGTTGAAGGTGAGGCGCTGTTGAAGGAGACGCACTGTTGAAGGTGAGGCGCTGTTGAAGGCGACGCACTGTTGAAGGTGTGGCACTGTTGAAGGCGACGCACTGTTGAAGACGACGCACTGTTGAAGGTGAGGCGCTGTTGAAGACGACGCACTGTTGAAGGTGAGGCGCTGTTGAAGGCGACGCACTGTTGAAGACGACGCACTGTTGAAGGTGAGGCGCTGTTGAAGACGACGCACTGTTGAAGGCGGCGCACTGTTGAAGGTGTGGCACTGTTGAAGGCGACGCACTGTTGAAGACGACGCACTGTTGAAGGTGAGGCGCTGTTGAAGACGACGCACTGTTGAAGGTGAGGCGCTGTTGAAGACGACGCACTGTTGAAGGTGAGGCGCTGTTGAAGGTGACGCACTGTTGAAGACGACGCACTGTTGAAGGCGACGCACTGTTGAAGGTGAGGCGCTGTTGAAGACGACGCACTGTTGAAGGTGAGGCGCTGTTGAAGACGACGCACTGTTGAAGGTGAGGCGCTGTTGAAGGAGACGCACTGTTGAAGGTGAGGCGCTGTTGAAGGCGACGCACTGTTGAAGGTGTGGCACTGTTGAAGGCGACGCACTGTTGAAGACGACGCACTGTTGAAGGTGAGGCGCTGTTGAAGACGACGCACTGTTGAAGGTGAGGCGCTGTTGAAGGCGACGCACTGTTGAAGGTGACGCACTGTTGAAGACGACGCACTGTTGAAGGTGAGGCGCTGTTGAAGACGACGCACTGTTGAAGGTGAGGCGCTGTTGAAGGCGACGCACTGTTGAAGGTGAGGCACTGTTGAAGGCGACGCACTGTTGAAGACGACGCACTGTTGAAGGTGAGGCGCTGTTGAAGACGACGCACTGTTGAAGGTGAGGCGCTGTTGAAGGCGACGCACTGTTGAAGGTGACGCACTGTTGAAGGCGACGCACTGTTGAAGGTGAGGCGCTGTTGAAGACGACGCACTGTTGAAGGTGAGGCGCTGTTGAAGACGACGCACTGTTGAAGGTGAGGCGCTGTTGAAGGCGACGCACTGTTGAAGGTGAGGCGCTGTTGAAGACGACGCACTGTTGAAGGTGAGGCGCTGTTGAAGACGACGCACTGTTGAAGGTGAGGCGCTGTTGAAGACGACGCACTGTTGAAGGTGAGGCGCTGTTGAAGACGACGCACTGTTGAAGGTGAGGCGCTGTTGAAGGAGACGCACTGTTGAAGGTGAGGCGCTGTTGAAGGCGACGCACTGTTGAAGGTGTGGCACTGTTGAAGGCGACGCACTGTTGAAGACGACGCACTGTTGAAGGTGAGGCGCTGTTGAAGACGACGCACTGTTGAAGGTGAGGCGCTGTTGAAGGCGACGCACTGTTGAAGACGACGCACTGTTGAAGGTGAGGCGCTGTTGAAGACGACGCACTGTTGAAGGCGGCGCACTGTTGAAGGTGACGCACTGTTGAAGGCGACGCACTGTTGAAGACGACGCACTGTTGAAGGTGAGGCGCTGTTGAAGACGACGCACTGTTGAAGGTGAGGCGCTGTTGAAGACGACGCACTGTTGAAGGTGAGGCGCTGTTGAAGGTGTGGCACTGTTGAAGACGACGCACTGTTGAAGGCGACGCACTGTTGAAGGTGAGGCGCTGTTGAAGACGACGCACTGTTGAAGGTGAGGCGCTGTTGAAGACGACGCACTGTTGAAGGTGAGGCGCTGTTGAAGGAGACGCACTGTTGAAGGTGAGGCGCTGTTGAAGGCGACGCACTGTTGAAGGTGTGGCACTGTTGAAGGCGACGCACTGTTGAAGACGACGCACTGTTGAAGGTGAGGCGCTGTTGAAGACGACGCACTGTTGAAGGTGAGGCGCTGTTGAAGGCGACGCACTGTTGAAGGTGACACTGTTGAAGACGACGCACTGTTGAAGGTGAGGCGCTGTTGAAGACGACGCACTGTTGAAGGTGAGGCGCTGTTGAAGGAGACGCACTGTTGAAGGTGAGGCGCTGTTGAAGACGACGCACTGTTGAAGACGACGCACTGTTGAAGGTGAGGCGCTGTTGAAGGAGACGCACTGTTGAAGGTGAGGCGCTGTTGAAGGCGACGCACTGTTGAAGGTGAGGCACTGTTGAAGGCGACGCACTGTTGAAGACGACGCACTGTTGAAGGTGAGGCGCTGTTGAAGACGACGCACTGTTGAAGGTGAGGCGCTGTTGAAGGCGACGCACTGTTGAAGGTGAGGCGCTGTTGAAGACGACGCACTGTTGAAGGTGAGGCGCTGTTGAAGGAGACGCACTGTTGAAGGTGAGGCGCTGTTGAAGACGACGCACTGTTGAAGACGACGCACTGTTGAAGGTGAGGCGCTGTTGAAGGAGACGCACTGTTGAAGGTGAGGCGCTGTTGAAGGCGACGCACTGTTGAAGGTGAGGCACTGTTGAAGGCGACGCACTGTTGAAGACGACGCACTGTTGAAGGTGAGGCGCTGTTGAAGACGACGCACTGTTGAAGGTGAGGCGCTGTTGAAGGCGACGCACTGTTGAAGGTGAGGCACTGTTGAAGACGACGCACTGTTGAAGGTGAGGCACTGTTGAAGGCGACGCACTGTTGAAGACGACGCACTGTTGAAGGTGAGGCGCTGTTGAAGACGACGCACTGTTGAAGGTGAGGCGCTGTTGAAGGAGACGCACTGTTGAAGGTGAGGCGCTGTTGAAGACGACGCACTGTTGAAGACGACGCACTGTTGAAGGTGAGGCGCTGTTGAAGGAGACGCACTGTTGAAGGTGAGGCGCTGTTGAAGGCGACGCACTGTTGAAGGTGAGGCACTGTTGAAGGCGACGCACTGTTGAAGACGACGCACTGTTGAAGGTGAGGCGCTGTTGAAGACGACGCACTGTTGAAGGTGAGGCGCTGTTGAAGGAGACGCACTGTTGAAGGTGAGGCGCTGTTGAAGACGACGCACTGTTGAAGACGACGCACTGTTGAAGGTGAGGCGCTGTTGAAGACGACGCACTGTTGAAGGTGAGGCGCTGTTGAAGGAGACGCACTGTTGAAGGTGAGGCGCTGTTGAAGGCGACGCACTGTTGAAGGTGAGGCACTGTTGAAGGCGACGCACTGTTGAAGACGACGCACTGTTGAAGGTGAGGCGCTGTTGAAGACGACGCACTGTTGAAGGTGAGGCGCTGTTGAAGGCGACGCACTGTTGAAGGTGACGCACTGTTGAAGGCGACGCACTGTTGAAGGTGAGGCGCTGTTGAAGACGACGCACTGTTGAAGGTGAGGCGCTGTTGAAGACGACGCACTGTTGAAGGTGAGGCGCTGTTGAAGGCGACGCACTGTTGAAGGTGAGGCGCTGTTGAAGGCGACGCACTGTTGAAGGCGACGCACTGTTGAAGGCGACGCACTGTTGAAGGTGAGGCGCTGTTGAAGACGACGCACTGTTGAAGGTGAGGCGCTGTTGAAGACGACGCACTGTTGAAGGTGAGGCGCTGTTGAAGACGACGCACTGTTGAAGGTGAGGCGCTGTTGAAGGCGACGCACTGTTGAAGGTGAGGCGCTGTTGAAGACGACGCACTGTTGAAGGTGAGGCGCTGTTGAAGACGACGCACTGTTGAAGGTGAGGCGCTGTTGAAGACGACGCACTGTTGAAGGTGAGGCGCTGTTGAAGACGACGCACTGTTGAAGGTGAGGCGCTGTTGAAGGAGACGCACTGTTGAAGGTGAGGCGCTGTTGAAGGCGACGCACTGTTGAAGGTGAGGCACTGTTGAAGGCGACGCACTGTTGAAGACGACGCACTGTTGAAGGTGAGGCGCTGTTGAAGACGACGCACTGTTGAAGGTGAGGCGCTGTTGAAGGCGACGCACTGTTGAAGACGACGCACTGTTGAAGGTGAGGCGCTGTTGAAGACGACGCACTGTTGAAGGCGACGCACTGTTGAAGGTGAGGCACTGTTGAAGGCGACGCACTGTTGAAGACGACGCACTGTTGAAGGTGAGGCGCTGTTGAAGACGACGCACTGTTGAAGGTGAGGCGCTGTTGAAGACGACGCACTGTTGAAGGTGAGGCGCTGTTGAAGGTGTAGCACTGTTGAAGACGACGCACTGTTGAAGGCGACGCACTGTTGAAGGTGAGGCGCTGTTGAAGACGACGCACTGTTGAAGGTGAGGCGCTGTTGAAGACGACGCACTGTTGAAGGTGAGGCGCTGTTGAAGGAGACGCACTGTTGAAGGTGAGGCGCTGTTGAAGGCGACGCACTGTTGAAGGTGAGGCACTGTTGAAGGCGACGCACTGTTGAAGACGACGCACTGTTGAAGGTGAGGCGCTGTTGAAGACGACGCACTGTTGAAGGTGAGGCGCTGTTGAAGGAGACGCACTGTTGAAGGTGAGGCGCTGTTGAAGGCGACGCACTGTTGAAGGTGAGGCACTGTTGAAGGCGACGCACTGTTGAAGACGACGCACTGTTGAAGGTGAGGCGCTGTTGAAGACGACGCACTGTTGAAGGTGAGGCGCTGTTGAAGGCGACGCACTGTTGAAGGCGACGCACTGTTGAAGACGACGCACTGTTGAAGGTGTGGCACTGTTGAAGGCGACGCACTGTTGAAGACGACGCACTGTTGAAGGTGAGGCGCTGTTGAAGACGACGCACTGTTGAAGGTGAGGCGCTGTTGAAGGAGACGCACTGTTGTAGGTGAGGCGCTGTTGAAGACGACGCACTGTTGAAGACGACGCACTGTTGAAGGTGAGGCGCTGTTGAAGGAGACGCACTGTTGAAGGTGAGGCGCTGTTGAAGGCGACGCACTGTTGAAGGTGTGGCACTGTTGAAGGCGACGCACTGTTGAAGACGACGCACTGTTGAAGGTGAGGCGCTGTTGAAGACGACGCACTGTTGAAGGTGAGGCGCTGTTGAAGGAGACGCACTGTTGAAGGTGAGGCGCTGTTGAAGACGACGCACTGTTGAAGACGACGCACTGTTGAAGGTGAGGCGCTGTTGAAGACGACGCACTGTTGAAGGTGAGGCGCTGTTGAAGGAGACGCACTGTTGAAGGTGAGGCGCTGTTGAAGGCGACGCACTGTTGAAGGTGAGGCACTGTTGAAGGCGACGCACTGTTGAAGACGACGCACTGTTGAAGGTGAGGCGCTGTTGAAGACGACGCACTGTTGAAGGTGAGGCGCTGTTGAAGGCGTCGCACTGTTGAAGGTGACGCACTGTTGAAGGCGACGCACTGTTGAAGGTGAGGCGCTGTTGAAGACGACGCACTGTTGAAGGTGAGGCGCTGTTGAAGACGACGCACTGTTGAAGGTGAGGCGCTGTTGAAGGCGACGCACTGTTGAAGGTGAGGCGCTGTTGAAGACGACGCACTGTTGAAGGTGAGGCGCTGTTGAAGACGACGCACTGTTGAAGGTGAGGCGCTGTTGAAGACGACGCACTGTTGAAGGTGAGGCGCTGTTGAAGGAGACGCACTGTTGAAGGTGAGGCGCTGTTGAAGACGACGCACTGTTGAAGACGACGCACTGTTGAAGGTGAGGCGCTGTTGAAGACGACGCACTGTTGAAGGTGAGGCGCTGTTGAAGGAGACGCACTGTTGAAGGTGAGGCGCTGTTGAAGGCGACGCACTGTTGAAGGTGTGGCACTGTTGAAGGCGACGCACTGTTGAAGACGACGCACTGTTGAAGGTGAGGCGCTGTTGAAGACGACGCACTGTTGAAGGTGAGGCGCTGTTGAAGGCGACGCACTGTTGAAGACGACGCACTGTTGAAGGTGAGGCGCTGTTGAAGACGACGCACTGTTGAAGGTGAGGCGCTGTTGAAGGCGACGCACTGTTGAAGGTGACGCACTGTTGAAGGCGACGCACTGTTGAAGGTGAGGCGCTGTTGAAGACGACGCACTGTTGAAGGTGAGGCGCTGTTGAAGACGACGCACTGTTGAAGGTGAGGCGCTGTTGAAGGCGACGCACTGTTGAAGGTGAGGCGCTGTTGAAGACGACGCACTGTTGAAGGTGAGGCACTGTTGAAGGCGACGCACTGTTGAAGGTGAGGCGCTGTTGAAGACGACGCACTGTTGAAGGTGAGGCACTGTTGAAGGCGACGCACTGTTGAAGGTGAGGCACTGTTGAAGGCGACGCACTGTTGAAGGTGAGGCGCTGTTGAAGACGACGCACTGTTGAAGACGACGCACTGTTGAAGGTGAGGCGCTGTTGAAGACGACGCACTGTTGAAGGTGAGGCGCTGTTGAAGGAGACGCACTGTTGAAGGTGAGGCGCTGTTGAAGGCGACGCACTGTTGAAGGTGAGGCACTGTTGAAGGCGACGCACTGTTGAAGACGACGCACTGTTGAAGGTGAGGCGCTGTTGAAGACGACGCACTGTTGAAGGTGAGGCGCTGTTGAAGGCGACGCACTGTTGAAGACGACGCACTGTTGAAGGCGACGCACTGTTGAAGGTGAGGCGCTGTTGAAGACGACGCACTGTTGAAGGTGAGGCGCTGTTGAAGACGACGCACTGTTGAAGGTGAGGCGCTGTTGAAGGCGACGCACTGTTGAAGGTGAGGCGCTGTTGAAGACGACGCACTGTTGAAGGTGAGGCGCTGTTGAAGACGACGCACTGTTGAAGGTGAGGCGCTGTTGAAGACGACGCACTGTTGAAGGTGAGGCGCTGTTGAAGGAGACGCACTGTTGAAGGTGAGGCGCTGTTGAAGACGACGCACTGTTGAAGACGACGCACTGTTGAAGGTGAGGCGCTGTTGAAGACGACGCACTGTTGAAGGTGAGGCGCTGTTGAAGACGACGCACTGTTGAAGGTGAGGCGCTGTTGAAGGAGACGCACTGTTGAAGGTGAGGCGCTGTTGAAGGCGACGCACTGTTGAAGGTGAGGCACTGTTGAAGGCGACGCACTGTTGAAGACGACGCACTGTTGAAGGTGAGGCGCTGTTGAAGACGACGCACTGTTGAAGGTGAGGCGCTGTTGAAGGCGACGCACTGTTGAAGACGACGCACTGTTGAAGGTGAGGCGCTGTTGAAGACGACGCACTGTTGAAGGCGGCGCACTGTTGAAGGTGTGGCACTGTTGAAGGCGACGCACTGTTGAAGACGACGCACTGTTGAAGGTGAGGCGCTGTTGAAGACGACGCACTGTTGAAGGTGAGGCGCTGTTGAAGACGACGCACTGTTGAAGGTGAGGCGCTGTTGAAGGTGTAGCACTTTTGAAGACGACGCACTGTTGAAGGCGACGCACTGTTGAAGGTGAGGCGCTGTTGAAGACGACGCACTGTTGAAGGTGAGGCGCTGTTGAAGACGACGCACTGTTGAAGGTGAGGCGCTGTTGAAGGAGACGCACTGTTGAAGGTGAGGCGCTGTTGAAGGCGACGCACTGTTGAAGGTGTGGCACTGTTGAAGGCGACGCACTGTTGAAGACGACGCACTGTTGAAGGTGAGGCGCTGTTGAAGACGACGCACTGTTGAAGGTGAGGCGCTGTTGAAGGCGACGCACTGTTGAAGGTGACGCACTGTTGAAGACGACGCACTGTTGAAGGTGAGGCGCTGTTGAAGACGACGCACTGTTGAAGGTGAGGCGCTGTTGAAGGAGACGCACTGTTGAAGGTGAGGCGCTGTTGAAGACGACGCACTGTTGAAGACGACGCACTGTTGAAGGTGAGGCGCTGTTGAAGGAGACGCACTGTTGAAGGTGAGGCGCTGTTGAAGGCGACGCACTGTTGAAGGTGAGGCACTGTTGAAGGCGACGCACTGTTGAAGACGACGCACTGTTGAAGGTGAGGCGCTGTTGAAGACGACGCACTGTTGAAGGTGAGGCGCTGTTGAAGGCGACGCACTGTTGAAGGTGAGGCGCTGTTGAAGACGACGCACTGTTGAAGGTGAGGCGCTGTTGAAGGAGACGCACTGTTGAAGGTGAGGCGCTGTTGAAGACGACGCACTGTTGAAGACGACGCACTGTTGAAGGTGAGGCGCTGTTGAAGGAGACGCACTGTTGAAGGTGAGGCGCTGTTGAAGGCGACGCACTGTTGAAGGTGAGGCACTGTTGAAGGCGACGCACTGTTGAAGACGACGCACTGTTGAAGGTGAGGCGCTGTTGAAGACGACGCACTGTTGAAGGTGAGGCGCTGTTGAAGGCGACGCACTGTTGAAGGTGAGGCGCTGTTGAAGACGACGCACTGTTGAAGGTGAGGCACTGTTGAAGGCGACGCACTGTTGAAGACGACGCACTGTTGAAGGTGAGGCGCTGTTGAAGACGACGCACTGTTGAAGGTGAGGCGCTGTTGAAGGAGACGCACTGTTGAAGGTGAGGCGCTGTTGAAGACGACGCACTGTTGAAGACGACGCACTGTTGAAGGTGAGGCGCTGTTGAAGGACGACGCACTGTTGAAGGTGAGGCGCTGTTGAAGGCGACGCACTGTTGAAGGTGAGGCACTGTTGAAGGCGACGCACTGTTGAAGACGACGCACTGTTGAAGGTGAGGCGCTGTTGAAGACGACGCACTGTTGAAGGTGAGGCGCTGTTGAAGGAGACGCACTGTTGAAGGTGAGGCGCTGTTGAAGACGACGCACTGTTGAAGACGACGCACTGTTGAAGGTGAGGCGCTGTTGAAGACGACGCACTGTTGAAGGTGAGGCGCTGTTGAAGGAGACGCACTGTTGAAGGTGAGGCGCTGTTGAAGGCGACGCACTGTTGAAGGTGTGGCACTGTTGAAGGCGACGCACTGTTGAAGACGACGCACTGTTGAAGGTGAGGCGCTGTTGAAGACGACGCACTGTTGAAGGTGAGGCGCTGTTGAAGGCGACGCACTGTTGAAGGTGACGCACTGTTGAAGGCGACGCACTGTTGAAGGTGAGGCGCTGTTGAAGACGACGCACTGTTGAAGGTGAGGCGCTGTTGAAGACGACGCACTGTTGAAGGTGAGGCGCGCTGTTGAAGGTGAGGCGACGCACTGTTGAAGGTGAGGCGACTGTTGAAGGCGACGCACTGTTGAAGGTGAGGCGCTGTTGAAGACGACGCACTGTTGAAGGTGAGGCGCTGTTGAAGACGACGCACTGTTGAAGGTGAGGCGCTGTTGAAGACGACGCACTGTTGAAGGTGAGGCGCTGTTGAAGACGACGCACTGTTGAAGGTGAGGCGCTGTTGAAGGAGACGCACTGTTGAAGGTGAGGCGCTGTTGAAGGCGACGCACTGTTGAAGGTGTGGCACTGTTGAAGGCGACGCACTGTTGAAGACGACGCACTGTTGAAGGTGAGGCGCTGTTGAAGACGACGCACTGTTGAAGGTGAGGCGCTGTTGAAGGCGACGCACTGTTGAAGACGACGCACTGTTGAAGGTGAGGCGCTGTTGAAGACGACGCACTGTTGAAGGCGGCGCACTGTTGAAGGTGAGGCACTGTTGAAGGCGACGCACTGTTGAAGACGACGCACTGTTGAAGGTGAGGCGCTGTTGAAGACGACGCACTGTTGAAGGTGAGGCGCTGTTGAAGACGACGCACTGTTGAAGGTGAGGCGCTGTTGAAGGTGTAGCACTTTTGAAGACGACGCACTGTTGAAGGCGACGCACTGTTGAAGGTGAGGCGCTGTTGAAGACGACGCACTGTTGAAGGTGAGGCGCTGTTGAAGACGACGCACTGTTGAAGGTGAGGCGCTGTTGAAGGAGACGCACTGTTGAAGGTGAGGCGCTGTTGAAGGCGACGCACTGTTGAAGGTGAGGCACTGTTGAAGGCGACGCACTGTTGAAGACGACGCACTGTTGAAGGTGAGGCGCTGTTGAAGACGACGCACTGTTGAAGGTGAGGCGCTGTTGAAGGCGACGCACTGTTGAAGGCGACGCACTGTTGAAGACGACGCACTGTTGAAGGTGAGGCGCTGTTGAAGACGACGCACTGTTGAAGGTGAGGCGCTGTTGAAGGAGACGCGCTGTTGAAGGTGAGGCGCTGTTGAAGACGACGCACTGTTGAAGACGACGCACTGTTGAAGGTGAGGCGCTGTTGAAGGAGACGCACTGTTGAAGGTGAGGCGCTGTTGAAGGCGACGCACTGTTGAAGGTGAGGCACTGTTGAAGGCGACGCACTGTTGAAGACGACGCACTGTTGAAGGTGAGGCGCTGTTGAAGACGACGCACTGTTGAAGGTGAGGCGCTGTTGAAGGCGACGCACTGTTGAAGGTGAGGCGCTGTTGAAGACGACGCACTGTTGAAGGTGAGGCGCTGTTGAAGGAGACGCACTGTTGAAGGTGAGGCGCTGTTGAAGACGACGCACTGTTGAAGACGACGCACTGTTGAAGGTGAGGCGCTGTTGAAGGAGACGCACTGTTGAAGGTGAGGCGCTGTTGAAGGCGACGCACTGTTGAAGGTGAGGCACTGTTGAAGGCGACGCACTGTTGAAGACGACGCACTGTTGAAGGTGAGGCGCTGTTGAAGACGACGCACTGTTGAAGGTGAGGCGCTGTTGAAGGCGACGCACTGTTGAAGGCGACGCACTGTTGAAGACGACGCACTGTTGAAGGTGAGGCACTGTTGAAGGCGACGCACTGTTGAAGACGACGCACTGTTGAAGGTGAGGCGCTGTTGAAGACGACGCACTGTTGAAGGTGAGGCGCTGTTGAAGGAGACGCACTGTTGAAGGTGAGGCGCTGTTGAAGACGACGCACTGTTGAAGACGACGCACTGTTGAAGGTGAGGCGCTGTTGAAGGAGACGCACTGTTGAAGGTGAGGCGCTGTTGAAGGCGACGCACTGTTGAAGGTGAGGCACTGTTGAAGGCGACGCACTGTTGAAGACGACGCACTGTTGAAGGTGAGGCGCTGTTGAAGACGACGCACTGTTGAAGGTGAGGCGCTGTTGAAGGAGACGCACTGTTGAAGGTGAGGCGCTGTTGAAGACGACGCACTGTTGAAGACGACGCACTGTTGAAGGTGAGGCGCTGTTGAAGACGACGCACTGTTGAAGGTGAGGCGCTGTTGAAGGAGACGCACTGTTGAAGGTGAGGCGCTGTTGAAGGCGACGCACTGTTGAAGGTGAGGCACTGTTGAAGGCGACGCACTGTTGAAGACGACGCACTGTTGAAGGTGAGGCGCTGTTGAAGACGACGCACTGTTGAAGGTGAGGCGCTGTTGAAGGCGACGCACTGTTGAAGGCGACGCACTGTTGAAGGCGACGCACTGTTGAAGGTGAGGCGCTGTTGAAGACGACGCACTGTTGAAGGTGAGGCGCTGTTGAAGACGACGCACTGTTGAAGGTGAGGCGCTGTTGAAGGCGACGCACTGTTGAAGGTGAGGCGCTGTTGAAGACGACGCACTGTTGAAGGTGAGGCGCTGTTGAAGACGACGCACTGTTGAAGGTGAGGCGCTGTTGAAGACGACGCACTGTTGAAGGTGAGGCGCTGTTGAAGGAGACGCACTGTTGAAGGTGAGGCGCTGTTGAAGACGACGCACTGTTGAAGACGACGCACTGTTGAAGGTGAGGCGCTGTTGAAGACGACGCACTGTTGAAGGTGAGGCGCTGTTGAAGGAGACGCACTGTTGAAGGTGAGGCGCTGTTGAAGGCGACGCACTGTTGAAGGTGTGGCACTGTTGAAGGCGACGCACTGTTGAAGACGACGCACTGTTGAAGGTGAGGCGCTGTTGAAGACGACGCACTGTTGAAGGTGAGGCGCTGTTGAAGGCGACGCACTGTTGAAGACGACGCACTGTTGAAGGTGAGGCGCTGTTGAAGACGACGCACTGTTGAAGGTGAGGCGCTGTTGAAGGCGACGCACTGTTGAAGATGACGCACTGTTGAAGGCGACGCACTGTTGAAGGTGAGGCGCTGTTGAAGACGACGCACTGTTGAAGGTGAGGCGCTGTTGAAGACGACGCACTGTTGAAGGTGAGGCGCTGTTGAAGGCGACGCACTGTTGAAGGTGAGGCGCTGTTGAAGACGACGCACTGTTGAAGGTGAGGCACTGTTGAAGGCGACGCACTGTTGAAGGTGAGGCGCTGTTGAAGACGACGCACTGTTGAAGGTGAGGCACTGTTGAAGGCGACGCACTGTTGAAGGTGAGGCACTGTTGAAGGCGACGCACTGTTGAAGGTGAGGCGCTGTTGAAGACGACGCACTGTTGAAGACGACGCACTGTTGAAGGTGAGGCGCTGTTGAAGACGACGCACTGTTGAAGGTGAGGCGCTGTTGAAGGAGACGCACTGTTGAAGGTGAGGCGCTGTTGAAGGCGACGCACTGTTGAAGGTGAGGCACTGTTGAAGGCGACGCACTGTTGAAGACGACGCACTGTTGAAGGTGAGGCGCTGTTGAAGACGACGCACTGTTGAAGGTGAGGCGCTGTTGAAGGCGACGCACTGTTGAAGACGACGCACTGTTGAAGGCGACGCACTGTTGAAGGTGAGGCGCTGTTGAAGACGACGCACTGTTGAAGGTGAGGCGCTGTTGAAGACGACGCACTGTTGAAGGTGAGGCGCTGTTGAAGGCGACGCACTGTTGAAGGTGAGGCGCTGTTGAAGACGACGCACTGTTGAAGGTGAGGCGCTGTTGAAGACGACGCACTGTTGAAGGTGAGGCGCTGTTGAAGACGACGCACTGTTGAAGGTGAGGCGCTGTTGAAGGAGACGCACTGTTGAAGGTGAGGCGCTGTTGAAGACGACGCACTGTTGAAGACGACGCACTGTTGAAGGTGAGGCGCTGTTGAAGACGACGCACTGTTGAAGGTGAGGCGCTGTTGAAGGAGACGCACTGTTGAAGGTGAGGCGCTGTTGAAGACGACGCACTGTTGAAGGTGAGGCGCTGTTGAAGGCGACGCACTGTTGAAGGTGAGGCGCTGTTGAAGACGACGCACTGTTGAAGGTGAGGCACTGTTGAAGGCGACGCACTGTTGAAGGTGAGGCGCTGTTGAAGACGACGCACTGTTGAAGGTGAGGCACTGTTGAAGGCGACGCACTGTTGAAGGTGAGGCACTGTTGAAGGCGACGCACTGTTGAAGGTGAGGCGCTGTTGAAGACGACGCACTGTTGAAGACGACGCACTGTTGAAGGTGAGGCGCTGTTGAAGACGACGCACTGTTGAAGGTGAGGCGCTGTTGAAGGAGACGCACTGTTGAAGGTGAGGCGCTGTTGAAGGCGACGCACTGTTGAAGGTGTGGCACTGTTGAAGGCGACGCACTGTTGAAGACGACGCACTGTTGAAGGTGAGGCGCTGTTGAAGACGACGCACTGTTGAAGGTGAGGCGCTGTTGAAGGCGACGCACTGTTGAAGGTGACGCACTGTTGAAGGCGACGCACTGTTGAAGGTGAGGCGCTGTTGAAGACGACGCACTGTTGAAGGTGAGGCGCTGTTGAAGACGACGCACTGTTGAAGGTGAGGCGCTGTTGAAGGCGACGCACTGTTGAAGGTGAGGCGCTGTTGAAGACGACGCACTGTTGAAGGTGAGGCGCTGTTGAAGACGACGCACTGTTGAAGGTGAGGCGCTGTTGAAGACGACGCACTGTTGAAGGTGAGGCGCTGTTGAAGGAGACGCACTGTTGAAGGTGAGGCGCTGTTGAAGACGACGCACTGTTGAAGACGACGCACTGTTGAAGGTGAGGCGCTGTTGAAGACGACGCACTGTTGAAGGTGAGGCGCTGTTGAAGGAGACGCACTGTTGAAGGTGAGGCGCTGTTGAAGGCGACGCACTGTTGAAGGTGAGGCACTGTTGAAGGCGACGCACTGTTGAAGACGACGCACTGTTGAAGGTGAGGCGCTGTTGAAGACGACGCACTGTTGAAGGTGAGGCGCTGTTGAAGGCGACGCACTGTTGAAGACGACGCACTGTTGAAGGTGAGGCGCTGTTGAAGACGACGCACTGTTGAAGGCGACGCACTGTTGAAGGTGACGCACTGTTGAAGGCGACGCACTGTTGAAGACGACGCACTGTTGAAGGTGAGGCGCTGTTGAAGACGACGCACTGTTGAAGGTGAGGCGCTGTTGAAGGCGACGCACTGTTGAAGGTGAGGCGCTGTTGAAGACGACGCACTGTTGAAGGTGAGGCGCTGTTGAAGACGACGCACTGTTGAAGGTGAGGCGCTGTTGAAGACGACGCACTGTTGAAGGTGAGGCGCTGTTGAAGACGACGCACTGTTGAAGGTGAGGCGCTGTTGAAGACGACGCACTGTTGAAGGTGAGGCGCTGTTGAAGGCGACGCACTGTTGAAGGTGAGGCACTGTTGAAGGCGACGCACTGTTGAAGGTGAGGCGCTGTTGAAGACGACGCACTGTTGAAGGTGAGGCGCTGTTGAAGGCGACGCACTGTTGAAGGTGAGGCGCTGTTGAAGACGACGCACTGTTGAAGGTGAGGCGCTGTTGAAGGAGACGCACTGTTGAAGGTGAGGCGCTGTTGAAGACGACGCACTGTTGAAGACGACGCACTGTTGAAGGTGAGGCGCTGTTGAAGGAGACGCACTGTTGAAGGTGAGGCGCTGTTGAAGGCGACGCACTGTTGAAGGTGAGGCACTGTTGAAGGCGACGCACTGTTGAAGACGACGCACTGTTGAAGGTGAGGCGCTGTTGAAGACGACGCACTGTTGAAGGTGAGGCGCTGTTGAAGGAGACGCACTGTTGAAGGTGAGGCGCTGTTGAAGACGACGCACTGTTGAAGACGACGCACTGTTGAAGGTGAGGCGCTGTTGAAGACGACGCACTGTTGAAGGTGAGGCGCTGTTGAAGGAGACGCACTGTTGAAGGTGAGGCGCTGTTGAAGGCGACGCACTGTTGAAGGTGTGGCACTGTTGAAGGCGACGCACTGTTGAAGACGACGCACTGTTGAAGGTGAGGCGCTGTTGAAGACGACGCACTGTTGAAGGTGAGGCGCTGTTGAAGGCGACGCACTGTTGAAGACGACGCACTGTTGAAGGTGAGGCGCTGTTGAAGACGACGCACTGTTGAAGGCGACGCACTGTTGAAGGTGAGGCACTGTTGAAGGCGACGCACTGTTGAAGACGACGCACTGTTGAAGGTGAGGCGCTGTTGAAGACGACGCACTGTTGAAGGTGAGGCGCTGTTGAAGACGACGCACTGTTGAAGGTGAGGCGCTGTTGAAGGTGACGCACTGTTGAAGGTGACGCACTGTTGAAGGCGACGCACTGTTGAAGGTGAGGCGCTGTTGAAGACGACGCACTGTTGAAGGTGAGGCGCTGTTGAAGACGACGCACTGTTGAAGGTGAGGCGCTGTTGAAGGAGACGCACTGTTGAAGGTGAGGCGCTGTTGAAGACGACGCACTGTTGAAGACGACGCACTGTTGAAGGTGAGGCGCTGTTGAAGACGACGCACTGTTGAAGGTGAGGCGCTGTTGAAGGAGACGCACTGTTGAAGGTGAGGCGCTGTTGAAGGCGACGCACTGTTGAAGGTGAGGCACTGTTGAAGGTGAGGCGCTGTT
Organism: Baylisascaris procyonis; assembly: GCA_037389465.1. Classification (NCBI taxonomy): domain Eukaryota; kingdom Metazoa; phylum Nematoda; class Chromadorea; order Rhabditida; family Ascarididae; genus Baylisascaris; species Baylisascaris procyonis. The sequence goes on from JAZARR010000274.1 coordinate 144,483, forward strand.
GAAGACGACGCACTGTTGAAGGTGAGGCACTGTTGAAGGCGACGCACTGTTGAAGGCGACGCACTGTTGAAGACGACGCACTGTTGAAGGTGAGGCACTGTTGAAGACGACGCACTGTTGAAGGTGAGGCACTGTTGAAGGCGACGCACTGTTGAAGACGACGCACTGTTGAAGGTGAGGCGCTGTTGAAGACGACGCACTGTTGAAGGTGAGGCACTGTTGAAGGCGACGCACTGTTGAAGGTGAGGCGCTGTTGAAGACGACGCACTGTTGAAGGTGAGGCGCTGTTGAAGACGACGCACTGTTGAAGGTGAGGCACTGTTGAAGACGACGCACTGTTGAAGGTGAGGCACTGTTGAAGGTGAGGCGCTGTTGAAGACGACGCACTGTTGAAGGTGAGGCACTGTTGAAGGCGACGCACTGTTGAAGGTGAGGCACTGTTGAAGGCGACGCACTGTTGAAGGTGAGGCACTGTTGAAGGTGAGGCGCTGTTGAAGACGACGCACTGTTGAAGGTGAGGCGCTGTTGAAGACGACGCACTGTTGAAGGTGAGGCGCTGTTGAAGGAGACGCACTGTTGAAGGTGAGGCGCTGTTGAAGACGACGCACTGTTGAAGGTGAGGCGCTGTTGAAGACGACGCACTGTTGAAGGTGAGGCGCTGTTGAAGACGACGCACTGTTGAAGGTGAGGCACTGTTGAAGGCGACGCACTGTTGAAGGTGAGGCACTGTTGAAGACGACGCACTGTTGAAGGTGAGGCACTGTTGAAGGCGACGCACTGTTGAAGGTGAGGCACTGTTGAAGGCGACGCACTGTTGAAGACGACGCACTGTTGAAGGTGAGGCGCTGTTGAAGACGACGCACTGTTGAAGGTGAGGCGCTGTTGAAGGAGACGCACTGTTGAAGGTGAGGCGCTGTTGAAGACGACGCACTGTTGAAGACGACGCACTGTTGAAGGTGAGGCGCTGTTGAAGACGACGCACTGTTGAAGGTGAGGCGCTGTTGAAGGAGACGCACTGTTGAAGGTGAGGCGCTGTTGAAGGCGACGCACTGTTGAAGGTGTGGCACTGTTGAAGGCGACGCACTGTTGAAGACGACGCACTGTTGAAGGTGAGGCGCTGTTGAAGACGACGCACTGTTGAAGGTGAGGCGCTGTTGAAGGCGACGCACTGTTGAAGACGACGCACTGTTGAAGGCGACGCACTGTTGAAGGTGAGGCGCTGTTGAAGACGACGCACTGTTGAAGGTGAGGCGCTGTTGAAGACGACGCACTGTTGAAGGTGAGGCGCTGTTGAAGGCGACGCACTGTTGAAGGTGAGGCGCTGTTGAAGACGACGCACTGTTGAAGGTGAGGCGCTGTTGAAGACGACGCACTGTTGAAGGTGAGGCGCTGTTGAAGACGACGCACTGTTGAAGGTGAGGCGCTGTTGAAGGAGACGCACTGTTGAAGGTGAGGCGCTGTTGAAGACGACGCACTGTTGAAGACGACGCACTGTTGAAGGTGAGGCGCTGTTGAAGACGACGCACTGTTGAAGGTGAGGCGCTGTTGAAGGAGACGCACTGTTGAAGGTGAGGCGCTGTTGAAGGCGACGCACTGTTGAAGGTGAGGCACTGTTGAAGGCGACGCACTGTTGAAGACGACGCACTGTTGAAGGTGAGGCGCTGTTGAAGACGACGCACTGTTGAAGGTGAGGCGCTGTTGAAGGCGACGCACTGTTGAAGACGACGCACTGTTGAAGGTGAGGCGCTGTTGAAGACGACGCACTGTTGAAGGTGAGGCGCTGTTGAAGGCGACGCACTGTTGAAGGTGACGCACTGTTGAAGGCGACGCACTGTTGAAGGTGAGGCGCTGTTGAAGACGACGCATTGTTGAAGGTGAGGCGCTGTTGAAGACGACGCACTGTTGAAGGTGAGGCGCTGTTGAAGGCGACGCACTGTTGAAGGTGAGGCGCTGTTGAAGACGACGCACTGTTGAAGGTGAGGCACTGTTGAAGGCGACGCACTGTTGAAGGTGAGGCGCTGTTGAAGACGACGCACTGTTGAAGGTGAGGCACTGTTGAAGGCGACGCACTGTTGAAGGTGAGGCACTGTTGAAGGCGACGCACTGTTGAAGGTGAGGCGCTGTTGAAGACGACGCACTGTTGAAGACGACGCACTGTTGAAGGTGAGGCGCTGTTGAAGACGACGCACTGTTGAAGGTGAGGCGCTGTTGAAGGAGACGCACTGTTGAAGGTGAGGCGCTGTTGAAGGCGACGCACTGTTGAAGGTGTGGCACTGTTGAAGGCGACGCACTGTTGAAGACGACGCACTGTTGAAGGTGAGGCGCTGTTGAAGACGACGCACTGTTGAAGGTGAGGCGCTGTTGAAGGCGACGCACTGTTGAAGGTGACGCACTGTTGAAGGCGACGCACTGTTGAAGGTGAGGCGCTGTTGAAGACGACGCACTGTTGAAGGTGAGGCGCTGTTGAAGACGACGCACTGTTGAAGGTGAGGCGCTGTTGAAGGCGACGCACTGTTGAAGGTGAGGCGCTGTTGAAGACGACGCACTGTTGAAGGTGAGGCGCTGTTGAAGACGACGCACTGTTGAAGGTGAGGCGCTGTTGAAGACGACGCACTGTTGAAGGTGAGGCGCTGTTGAAGGAGACGCACTGTTGAAGGTGAGGCGCTGTTGAAGACGACGCACTGTTGAAGACGACGCACTGTTGAAGGTGAGGCGCTGTTGAAGACGACGCACTGTTGAAGGTGAGGCGCTGTTGAAGGAGACGCACTGTTGAAGGTGAGGCGCTGTTGAAGACGACGCACTGTTGAAGGTGAGGCACTGTTGAAGGCGACGCACTGTTGAAGACGACGCACTGTTGAAGGTGAGGCGCTGTTGAAGACGACGCACTGTTGAAGGTGAGGCGCTGTTGAAGGCGACGCACTGTTGAAGACGACGCACTGTTGAAGGTGAGGCGCTGTTGAAGACGACGCACTGTTGAAGGCGACGCACTGTTGAAGGTGAGGCACTGTTGAAGGCGACGCACTGTTGAAGACGACGCACTGTTGAAGGTGAGGCGCTGTTGAAGACGACGCACTGTTGAAGGTGAGGCGCTGTTGAAGACGACGCACTGTTGAAGGTGAGGCGCTGTTGAAGACGACGCACTGTTGAAGGTGAGGCGCTGTTGAAGGTGACGCACTGTTGAAGGCGACGCACTGTTGAAGGTGAGGCGCTGTTGAAGACGACGCACTGTTGAAGGTGAGGCGCTGTTGAAGACGACGCACTGTTGAAGGTGAGGCGCTGTTGAAGACGACGCACTGTTGAAGGTGAGGCGCTGTTGAAGACGACGCACTGTTGAAGGTGAGGCGCTGTTGAAGACGACGCACTGTTGAAGGTGAGGCGCTGTTGAAGGCGACGCACTGTTGAAGGTGAGGCACTGTTGAAGGCGACGCACTGTTGAAGGTGAGGCGCTGTTGAAGACGACGCACTGTTGAAGGTGAGGCGCTGTTGAAGACGACGCACTGTTGAAGGTGAGGCGCTGTTGAAGACGACGCACTGTTGAAGGTGAGGCGCTGTTGAAGGACGACGCACTGTTGAAGGTGAGGCGCTGTTGAAGGCGACGCACTGTTGAAGACGACGCACTGTTGAAGGTGAGGCGCTGTTGAAGGACGCACTGTTGAAGGTGAGGCGCTGTTGAAGGCGACGCACTGTTGAAGGTGAGGCACTGTTGAAGGCGACGCGCTGTTGAAGACGACGCACTGTTGAAGGTGAGGCGCTGTTGAAGACGACGCACTGTTGAAGGTGAGGCGCTGTTGAAGGCGACGCACTGTTGAAGGTGAGGCGCTGTTGAAGACGACGCACTGTTGAAGGTGAGGCGCTGTTGAAGACGACGCACTGTTGAAGGTGAGGCACTGTTGAAGGTGAGGCACTGTTGAAGGCGACGCACTGTTGAAGGTGAGGCACTGTTGAAGGTGACGCACTGTTGAAGGCGACGCACTGTTGAAGGTGAGGCGCTGTTGAAGACGACGCACTGTTGAAGGTGAGGCGCTGTTGAAGGCGACGCACTGTTGAAGACGACGCACTGTTGAAGGTGAGGCGCTGTTGAAGACGACGCACTGTTGAAGGTGAGGCACTGTTGAAGGTGACGCACTGTTGAAGGTGACGCACTGTTGAAGACGACGCACTGTTGAAGGTGAGGCGCTGTTGAAGACGACGCACTGTTGAAGGTGAGGCGCTGTTGAAGACGACGCACTGTTGAAGGTGAGGCGCTGTTGAAGGCGACGCACTGTTGAAGGTGAGGCGCTGTTGAAGACGACGCACTGTTGAAGGTGAGGCGCTGTTGAAGACGACGCACTGTTGAAGGTGAGGCGCTGTTGAAGACGACGCACTGTTGAAGGTGAGGCGCTGTTGAAGGACGACGCACTGTTGAAGGTGAGGCGCTGTTGAAGGCGACGCACTGTTGAAGGTGAGGCACTGTTGAAGGTGAGGCGCTGTTGAAGACGACGCACTGTTGAAGGTGAGGCGCTGTTGAAGACGACGCACTGTTGAAGGTGAGGCGCTGTTGAAGGCGACGCACTGTTGAAGGTGAGGCGCTGTTGAAGGCGACGCACTGTTGAAGGTGAGGCACTGTTGAAGGTGACGCACTGTTGAAGACGACGCACTGTTGAAGGTGAGGCGCTGTTGAAGGCGACGCACTGTTGAAGGTGAGGCACTGTTGAAGACGACGCACTGTTGAAGGTGAGGCACTGTTGAAGGCGACGCACTGTTGAAGGTGAGGCACTGTTGAAGGCGACGCACTGTTGAAGGTGAGGCACTGTTGAAGACGACGCACTGTTGAAGACGACGCACTGTTGAAGGTGAGGCACTGTTGAAGACGACGCACTGTTGAAGGTGAGGCACTATTGAAGGCGACGCACTGTTGAAGACGACGCACTATTGAAGGTGAGGCGGTGTTGAAGACGACGCACTGTTGAAGGTGAGGCACTGTTGAAGACGACGCACTGTTGAAGGTGAGGCACTGTTGAAGGTGAGGCGCTGTTGAAGACGACGCACTGTTGAAGGTGAGGCGCTGTTGAAGACGACGCACTGTTGAAGGTGAGGCGCTGTTGAAGACGACGCACTGTTGAAGGTGAGGCACTGTTGAAGGCGACGCACTGTTGAAGGTGAGGCACTGTTGAAGGTGAGGCACTGTTGAAGACGACGCACTGTTGAAGGTGAGGCACTGTTGAAGGCGACGCACTGTTGAAGGTGAGGCACTGTTGAAGGCGACGCACTGTTGAAGGTGACGCACTGTTGAAGGTGAGGCGCTGTTGAAGACGACGCACTGTTGAAGGTGAGGCGCTGTTGAAGACGACGCACTGTTGAAGGTGAGGCGCTGTTGAAGACGACGCACTGTTGAAGGTGAGGCGCTGTTGAAGACGACGCACTGTTGAAGGTGAGGCGCTGTTGAAGACGACGCACTGTTGAAGGTGAGGCGCTGTTGAAGACGACGCACTGTTGAAGGTGAGGCACTGTTGAAGGCGACGCACTGTTGAAGGTGACGACGCACTGTTGAAGGTGAGGCGCTGTTGAAGACGACGCACTGTTGAAGGTGAGGCGCTGTTGAAGACGACGCACTGTTGAAGGTGAGGCGCTGTTGAAGACGACGCACTGTTGAAGGTGAGGCGCTGTTGAAGACGACGCACTGTTGAAGGTGAGGCACTGTTGAAGACGACGCACTGTTGAAGGCGACGCACTGTTGAAGGTGAGGCACTGTTGAAGGCGACGCACTGTTGAAGGTGAGGCACTGTTGAAGACGCACTGTTGAAGGTGAGGCACTGTTGAAGGCGACGCACTGTTGAAGGTGAGGCGCTGTTGAAGACGACGCACTGTTGAAGGTGAGGCGCTGTTGAAGGCGACGCACTGTTGAAGGTGTTGAAGGTGAGGCACTGTTGAAGACGACGCACTGTTGAAGGTGAGGCACTGTTGAAGACGACGCACTGTTGAAGGTGAGGCGCTGTTGAAGACGACGCACTGTTGAAGGTGAGGCGCTGTTGAAGGCGACGCACTGTTGAAGGTGAGGCACTGTTGAAGACGACGCACTGTTGAAGGTGAGGCGCTGTTGAAGGCGACGCACTGTTGAAGGTGAGGCACTGTTGAAGACGACGCACTGTTGAAGGTGACGCACTGTTGAAGGTGAGGCGCTGTTGAAGGCGACGCACTGTTGAAGGTGACGCACTGTTGAAGGTGAGGCGCTGTTGAAGACGACGCACTGTTGAAGGTGAGGCACTGTTGAAGACGACGCACTGTTGAAGGTGAGGCACTGTTGAAGACGACGCACTGTTGAAGGTGACGCACTGTTGAAGGTGACGCACTGTTGAAGGTGACGCACTGTTGAAGACGACGCACTGTTGAAGGTGAGGCACTGTTGAAGACGACGCACTGTTGAAGGTGAGGCGCTGTTGAAGACGACGCACTGTTGAAGGTGAGGCACTGTTGAAGGTGACGCACTGTTGAAGGTGAGGCACTGTTGAAGGTGAGGCACTGTTGAAGACGACGCACTGTTGAAGGTGAGGCACTGTTGAAGGTGAGGCGCTGTTGAAGACGACGCACTGTTGAAGGTGAGGCGCTGTTGAAGGCGACGCACTGTTGAAGGTGAGGCACTGTTGAAGGCGACGCACTGTTGAAGGTGAGGCACTGTTGAAGGCGAGGCACTGTTGAAGACGACGCACTGTTGAAGGTGAGGCGCTGTTGAAGACGACGCACTGTTGAAGGTGAGGCGCTGTTGAAGACGACGCACTGTTGAAGGTGAGGCGCTGTTGAAGACGACGCACTGTTGAAGGTGAGGCACTGTTGAAGGCGACGCACTGTTGAAGGTGAGGCGCTGTTGAAGACGACGCACTGTTGAAGGTGAGGCGCTGTTGAAGACGACGCACTGTTGAAGGTGAGGCGCTGTTGAAGACGACGCACTGTTGAAGGTGAGGCACTGTTGAAGACGACGCACTGTTGAAGGTGAGGCACTGTTGAAGGTGAGGCACTGTTGAAGACGACGCACTGTTGAAGGTGAGGCGCTGTTGAAGACGACGCACTGTTGAAGGTGAGGCGCTGTTGAAGACGACGCACTGTTGAAGGTGAGGCGCTGTTGAAGACGACGCACTGTTGAAGGTGAGGCACTGTTGAAGGCGACGCACTGTTGAAGACGACGCACTGTTGAAGGTGACGCACTGTTGAAGGCGACGCACTGTTGAAGGTGAGGCGCTGTTGAAGACGACGCACTGTTGAAGGTGAGGCACTGTTGAAGGTGAGGCGCTGTTGAAGACGACGCACTGTTGAAGGTGAGGCACTGTTGAAGGCGACGCACTGTTGAAGGTGAGGCGCTGTTGAAGGCGACGCACTGTTGAAGGTGAGGCACTGTTGAAGGTGAGGCGCTGTTGAAGACGACGCACTGTTGAAGGTGTGGCACTGTTGAAGGCGACGCACTGTTGAAGGTGAGGCGCTGTTGAAGACGACGCGCTGTTGAAGGTGAGGCGCTGTTGAAGGAGACGCACTGTTGAAGGTGAGGCGCTGTTGAAGACGACGCACTGTTGAAGGTGAGGCACTGTTGAAGGCGACGCACTGTTGAAGGTGAGGCGCTGTTGAAGACGACGCACTGTTGAAGGTGAGGCACTGTTGAAGGCGACGCACTGTTGAAGGTGAGGCACTGTTGAAGGCGACGCACTGTTGAAGACGACGCACTGTTGAAGGTGAGGCGCTGTTGAAGACGACGCACTGTTGAAGGTGAGGCACTGTTGAAGGCGACGCACTGTTGAAGGTGAGGCGCTGTTGAAGACGACGCACTGTTGAAGGTGAGGCACTGTTGAAGGCGACGCACTGTTGAAGGTGAGGCGCTGTTGAAGACGACGCACTGTTGAAGGTGAGGCGCTGTTGAAGGCGACGCACTGTTGAAGGTGAGGCGCTGTTGAAGACGACGCACTGTTGAAGGTGAGGCACTGTTGAAGGTGAGGCGCTGTTGAAGACGACGCACTGTTGAAGGTGAGGCGCTGTTGAAGGCGACGCACTGTTGAAGGTGAGGCACTGTTGAAGGTGAGGCGGTGTTGAAGACGACGCACTGTTGAAGGTGAGGCACTGTTGAAGGAGACGCACTGTTGAAGGTGAGGCGCTGTTGAAGACGACGCACTGTTGAAGGTGAGGCGCTGTTGAAGGCGACGCACTGTTGAAGGTGAGCACTGCACTGTTGAAGGCGACGCACTGTTGAAGGTGAGGCGCTGTTGAAGACGACGCACTGTTGAAGGTGAGGCGCTGTTGAAGGAGACGCACTGTTGAAGGTGAGGCGCTGTTGAAGGCGACGCACTGTTGAAGGTGTGGCACTGTTGAAGACGACGCGCTGTTGAAGGCGTTGACGACGCACTGTTGAAGGTGAGGCGCTGTTGAAGACGACGCACTGTTGAAGGCGACGCACTGTTGAAGGTGAGGCGCTGTTGAAGACGACGCACTGTTGAAGGTGAGGCGCTGTTGAAGGAGACGCACTGTTGAAGGTGAGGCGCTGTTGAAGACGACGCACTGTTGAAGACGACGCACTGTTGAAGGTGAGGCGCTGTTGAAGACGACGCACTGTTGAAGGTGAGGCGCTGTTGAAGGAGACGCACTGTTGAAGGTGTGGCACTGTTGAAGACGACGCACTGTTGAAGGCGACGCACTGTTGAAGGTGAGGCGCTGTTGAAGACGACGCACTGTTGAAGGTGAGGCGCTGTTGAAGACGACGCACTGTTGAAGGTGAGGCGCTGTTGAAGAGACGCACTGTTGAAGGTGAGGCGCTGTTGAAGACGACGCACTGTTGAAGACGACGCACTGTTGAAGGTGAGGCGCTGTTGAAGGAGACGCACTGTTGAAGGTGAGGCGCTGTTGAAGACGACGCACTGTTGAAGGTGAGGCGCTGTTGAAGGTGTGGCACTGTTGAAGACGACGCACTGTTGAAGGCGACGCACTGTTGAAGGTGAGGCGCTGTTGAAGGACGACGCACTGTTGAAGGTGAGGCGCTGTTGAAGACGACGCACTGTTGAAGGTGAGGCGCTGTTGAAGACGACGCACTGTTGAAGGTGAGGCGCTGTTGAAGGAGACGCACTGTTGAAGGTGAGGCGCTGTTGAAGACGACGCACTGTTGAAGGTGAGGCGCTGTTGAAGGTGACGCACTGTTGAAGGTGAGGCGCTGTTGAAGACGACGCACTGTTGAAGGTGAGGCGCTGTTGAAGGCGACGCACTGTTGAAGGTGAGGCGCTGTTGAAGACGACGCACTGTTGAAGGTGAGGCGCTGTTGAAGGAGACGCACTGTTGAAGGTGAGGCGCTGTTGAAGACGACGCACTGTTGAAGGTGAGGCGCTGTTGAAGGCGACGCACTGTTGAAGGTGAGGCGCTGTTGAAGGAGACGCACTGTTGAAGGTGAGGCGCTGTTGAAGGCGACGCACTGTTGAAGGTGAGGCACTGTTGAAGGCGACGCACTGTTGAAGACGACGCACTGTTGAAGGTGAGGCGCTGTTGAAGACGACGCACTGTTGAAGGTGAGGCGCTGTTGAAGGAGACGCACTGTTGAAGGTGAGGCGCTGTTGAAGGCGACGCACTGTTGAAGGTGTGGCACTGTTGAAGACGACGCACTGTTGAAGGTGAGCACTGTTGAAGGCGACGCACTGTTGAAGGTGAGGCACTGTTGAAGGCGACGCACTGTTGAAGACGACGCACTGTTGAAGGTGAGGCGCTGTTGAAGACGACGCACTGTTGAAGGTGAGGCACTGTTGAAGACGACGCACTGTTGAAGGTGAGGCGCTGTTGAAGACGACGCACTGTTGAAGGTGAGGCGCTGTTGAAGGAGACGCACTGTTGAAGGTGAGGCGCTGTTGAAGACGACGCACTGTTGAAGGTGAGGCGCTGTTGAAGACGACGCACTGTTGAAGGTGAGGCGCTGTTGAAGACGACGCACTGTTGAAGGTGAGGCGCTGTTGAAGGCGACGCACTGTTGAAGGTGAGGCGCTGTTGAAGGCGACGCACTGTTGAAGGTGAGGCGCTGTTGAAGACGACGCACTGTTGAAGGTGAGGCGCTGTTGAAGGTGACGCACTGTTGAAGGTGACGCACTGTTGAAGGTGAGCACTGTTGAAGGCGACGCACTGTTGAAGGTGAGGCACTGTTGAAGGTGACGCACTGTTGAAGGTGACGCACTGTTGAAGGTGACGCACTGTTGAAGGTGACGCACTGTTGAAGACGACGCACTGTTGAAGGTGAGGCACTGTTGAAGGCGACGCACTGTTGAAGGCGACGCACTGTTGAAGACGACGCACTGTTGAAGGTGAGGCACTGTTGAAGGTGACGCACTGTTGAAGGTGAGGCGCTGTTGAAGACGACGCACTGTTGAAGGCGACGCACTGTTGAAGGTGAGGCGCTGTTGAAGACGACGCACTGTTGAAGGTGAGGCGCTGTTGAAGACGACGCACTGTTGAAGGTGAGGCGCTGTTGAAGGACGACGCACTGTTGAAGGTGAGGCGCTGTTGAAGACGACGCACTGTTGAAGGTGAGGCGCTGTTGAAGGAGACGCACTGTTGAAGGTGAGGCGCTGTTGAAGGCGACGCACTGTTGAAGGTGTGGCACTGTTGAAGGCGACGCACTGTTGAAGACGACGCACTGTTGAAGGTGAGGCGCTGTTGAAGACGACGCACTGTTGAAGGTGAGGCGCTGTTGAAGGCGACGCACTGTTGAAGACGACGCACTGTTGAAGGTGAGGCGCTGTTGAAGACGACGCACTGTTGAAGGTGAGGCACTGTTGAAGGTGACGCACTGTTGAAGGCGACGCACTGTTGAAGACGACGCACTGTTGAAGGTGAGGCGCTGTTGAAGACGACGCACTGTTGAAGGTGAGGCACTGTTGAAGGCGACGCACTGTTGAAGACGACGCACTGTTGAAGGTGAGGCGCTGTTGAAGACGACGCACTGTTGAAGGTGAGGCACTGTTGAAGGCGACGCACTGTTGAAGACGACGCACTGTTGAAGACGACGCACTGTTGAAGGTGAGGCACTGTTGAAGACGACGCACTGTTGAAGACGACGCACTGTTGAAGGTGAGGCGCTGTTGAAGACGACGCACTGTTGAAGGTGAGGCACTGTTGAAGGCGACGCACTGTTGAAGGTGAGGCGCTGTTGAAGACGACGCACTGTTGAAGGTGAGGCGCTGTTGAAGACGACGCACTGTTGAAGGTGAGGCGCTGTTGAAGGCGACGCACTGTTGAAGGTGAGGCGCTGTTGAAGGTGACGCACTGTTGAAGACGACGCACTGTTGAAGGCGACGCACTGTTGAAGGTGAGGCGCTGTTGAAGACGACGCACTGTTGAAGGTGAGGCGCTGTTGAAGGACGACGCACTGTTGAAGGTGAGGCGCTGTTGAAGGAGACGCACTGTTGAAGGTGAGGCGCTGTTGAAGACGACGCACTGTTGAAGGTGAGGCGCTGTTGAAGGCGACGCACTGTTGAAGGTGAGGCACTGTTGAAGGCGACGCACTGTTGAAGGTGAGGCGCTGTTGAAGGAGACGCACTGTTGAAGGTGAGGCGCTGTTGAAGACGACGCACTGTTGAAGACGACGCACTGTTGAAGGTGAGGCACTGTTGAAGACGACGCACTGTTGAAGGTGACACTGTTGAAGGCGACGCACTGTTGAAGGTGAGGCGCTGTTGAAGACGACGCACTGTTGAAGGTGAGGCGCTGTTGAAGACGACGCACTGTTGAAGGTGAGGCGCTGTTGAAGGAGACGCACTGTTGAAGGTGAGGCGCTGTTGAAGACGACGCACTGTTGAAGACGACGCACTGTTGAAGGTGAGGCGCTGTTGAAGGAGACGCACTGTTGAAGGTGAGGCGCTGTTGAAGGCGACGCACTGTTGAAGGTGAGGCACTGTTGAAGGCGACGCACTGTTGAAGGCGACGCACTGTTGAAGGTGAGGCGCTGTTGAAGACGACGCACTGTTGAAGGTGAGGCACTGTTGAAGGCGACGCACTGTTGAAGACGACGCACTGTTGAAGGTGAGGCGCTGTTGAAGACGACGCACTGTTGAAGGTGAGGCGCTGTTGAAGGAGACGCACTGTTGAAGGTGAGGCGCTGTTGAAGACGACGCACTGTTGAAGACGACGCACTGTTGAAGGTGAGGCGCTGTTGAAGGAGACGCACTGTTGAAGGTGAGGCGCTGTTGAAGGCGACGCACTGTTGAAGGTGAGGCACTGTTGAAGGCGACGCACTGTTGAAGACGACGCACTGTTGAAGGTGAGGCGCTGTTGAAGACGACGCACTGTTGAAGGTGAGGCGCTGTTGAAGGCGACGCACTGTTGAAGGTGAGGCGCTGTTGAAGGCGACGCACTGTTGAAGGTGAGGCACTGTTGAAGGCGACGCACTGTTGAAGACGACGCACTGTTGAAGGTGAGGCGCTGTTGAAGACGACGCACTGTTGAAGGTGAGGCGCTGTTGAAGGCGACGCACTGTTGAAGGTGACGCACTGTTGAAGACGACGCACTGTTGAAGGTGAGGCGCTGTTGAAGACGACGCACTGTTGAAGGTGAGGCGCTGTTGAAGGAGACGCACTGTTGAAGGTGAGGCGCTGTTGAAGACGACGCACTGTTGAAGACGACGCACTGTTGAAGGTGAGGCGCTGTTGAAGGAGACGCACTGTTGAAGGTGAGGCGCTGTTGAAGGCGACGCACTGTTGAAGGTGAGGCACTGTTGAAGGCGACGCACTGTTGAAGACGACGCACTGTTGAAGGTGAGGCGCTGTTGAAGACGACGCACTGTTGAAGGTGAGGCGCTGTTGAAGGCGACGCACTGTTGAAGGTGAGGCGCTGTTGAAGACGACGCACTGTTGAAGGTGAGGCGCTGTTGAAGGAGACGCACTGTTGAAGGTGAGGCGCTGTTGAAGACGACGCACTGTTGAAGACGACGCACTGTTGAAGGTGAGGCGCTGTTGAAGGAGACGCACTGTTGAAGGTGAGGCGCTGTTGAAGGCGACGCACTGTTGAAGGTGAGGCACTGTTGAAGGCGACGCACTGTTGAAGACGACGCACTGTTGAAGGTGAGGCGCTGTTGAAGACGACGCACTGTTGAAGGTGAGGCACTGTTGAAGGCGACGCACTGTTGAAGACGACGCACTGTTGAAGGTGAGGCGCTGTTGAAGACGACGCACTGTTGAAGGTGAGGCGCTGTTGAAGGAGACGCACTGTTGAAGGTGAGGCGCTGTTGAAGACGACGCACTGTTGAAGACGACGCACTGTTGAAGGTGAGGCGCTGTTGAAGGAGACGCACTGTTGAAGGTGAGGCGCTGTTGAAGACGACGCACTGTTGAAGGTGAGGCGCTGTTGAAGACGACGCACTGTTGAAGGTGAGGCGCTGTTGAAGGAGACGCACTGTTGAAGGTGAGGCGCTGTTGAAGACGACGCACTGTTGAAGACGACGCACTGTTGAAGGTGAGGCGCTGTTGAAGACGACGCACTGTTGAAGGTGAGGCGCTGTTGAAGGAGACGCACTGTTGAAGGTGAGGCGCTGTTGAAGGCGACGCACTGTTGAAGGTGTGGCACTGTTGAAGGCGACGCACTGTTGAAGACGACGCACTGTTGAAGGTGAGGCGCTGTTGAAGACGACGCACTGTTGAAGGAGACGCACTGTTGAAGACGACGCACTGTTGAAGGTGAGGCGCTGTTGAAGACGACGCACTGTTGAAGGTGAGGCACTGTTGAAGGCGACGCACTGTTGAAGGTGTGGCACTGTTGAAGACGACGCACTGTTGAAGGTGAGGCGCTGTTGAAGTCGACGCACTGTTGAAGGTGAGGCACTGTTGGAGGAGACGCACTGTTGAAGGTGAGGCGCTGTTGAAGGCGACGCACTGTTGAAGGTGAGGCACTGTTGAAGGTGACGCACTGTTGAAGACGACGCACTGTTGAAGGTGACGCACTGTTGAAGGTGAGGCGCTGTTGAAGACGACGCACTGTTGAAGGTGAGGCACTGTTGAAGGTGACGCACTGTTGAAGACGACGCACTGTTGAAGGTGACGCACTGTTGAAGGTGACGCACTGTTGAAGGTGACGCACTGTTGAAGGTGAGGCGCTGTTGAAGACGACGCACTGTTGAAGGTGAGGCGCTGTTGAAGACGACGCACTGTTGAAGGTGAGGCGCTGTTGAAGGCGACGCACTGTTGAAGGTGAGGCACTGTTGAAGGCGACGCACTGTTGAAGACGACGCACTGTTGAAGGTGAGGCGCTGTTGAAGACGACGCACTGTTGAAGGTGAGGCGCTGTTGAAGGCGACGCACTGTTGAAGGTGAGGCGCTGTTGAAGACGACGCACTGTTGAAGGTGAGGCGCTGTTGAAGACGACGCACTGTTGAAGGTGAGGCGCTGTTGAAGACGACGCACTGTTGAAGGTGAGGCGCTGTTGAAGGCGACGCACTGTTGAAGACGACGCACTGTTGAAGGTGAGGCACTGTTGAAGACGACGCACTGTTGAAGGTGAGGCGCTGTTGAAGGCGACGCACTGTTGAAGGTGAGGCACTGTTGAAGGCGACGCACTGTTGAAGACGACGCACTGTTGAAGGTGAGGCGCTGTTGAAGACGACGCACTGTTGAAGGTGAGGCGCTGTTGAAGGCGACGCACTGTTGAAGGTGAGGCGCTGTTGAAGGCGACGCACTGTTGAAGGTGAGGCGCTGTTGAAGGTGACGCACTGTTGAAGGTGAGGCGCTGTTGAAGGTGACGCACTGTTGAAGACGACGCACTGTTGAAGGTGAGGCGCTGTTGAAGGAGACGCACTGTTGAAGGTGAGGCGCTGTTGAAGGCGACGCACTGTTGAAGGTGTGGCACTGTTGAAGGCGACGCACTGTTGAAGGTGAGGCACTGTTGAAGGTGACGCACTGTTGAAGACGACGCACTGTTGAAGGCGACGCACTGTTGAAGGTGACGCACTGTTGAAGGCGACGCACTGTTGAAGGTGAGGCACTGTTGAAGGTGACGCACTGTTGAAGACGACGCACTGTTGAAGGTGAGGCGCTGTTGAAGACGACGCACTGTTGAAGGTGAGGCGCTGTTGAAGACGACGCACTGTTGAAGGTGAGGCACTGTTGAAGGCGACGCACTGTTGAAGGTGAGGCGCTGTTGAAGACGACGCACTGTTGAAGGTGAGGCGCTGTTGAAGACGACGCACTGTTGAAGGTGAGGCGCTGTTGAAGACGACGCACTGTTGAAGGTGAGGCACTGTTGAAGGTGAGGCGCTGTTGAAGACGACGCACTGTTGAAGGTGAGGCGCTGTTGAAGACGACGCACTGTTGAAGGTGAGGCACTGTTGAAGGTGAGGCGCTGTTGAAGACGACGCACTGTTGAAGGTGAGGCGCTGTTGAAGGAGACGCACTGTTGAAGGTGAGGCGCTGTTGAAGACGACGCACTGTTGAAGGTGAGGCGCTGTTGAAGACGACGCACTGTTGAAGGTGAGGCGCTGTTGAAGGCGACGCACTGTTGAAGGTGAGGCGCTGTTGAAGACGACGCACTGTTGAAGGTGAGGCGCTGTTGAAGACGACGCACTGTTGAAGGTGAGGCGCTGTTGAAGGACGACGCACTGTTGAAGGTGAGGCGCTGTTGAAGACGACGCACTGTTGAAGACGACGCACTGTTGAAGGTGAGGCGCTGTTGAAGACGACGCACTGTTGAAGGTGAGGCGCTGTTGAAGGCGACGCACTGTTGAAGGTGAGGCGCTGTTGAAGGCGACGCACTGTTGAAGGTGACGCACTGTTGAAGGTGAGGCACTGTTGAAGACGACGCACTGTTGAAGGTGAGGCGCTGTTGAAGGCGACGCACTGTTGAAGGACGCACTGTTGAAGGTGAGGCGCTGTTGAAGACGACGCACTGTTGAAGGTGAGGCGCTGTTGAAGGAGACGCACTGTTGAAGGTGAGGCGCTGTTGAAGACGACGCACTGTTGAAGGTGAGGCACTGTTGAAGGTGACGCACTGTTGAAGGTGAGGCACTGTTGAAGGTGACGCACTGTTGAAGGCGACGCACTGTTGAAGGTGAGGCACTGTTGAAGGCGACGCACTGTTGAAGGCGAGGCACTGTTGAAGGTGAGGCGCTGTTGAAGACGACGCACTGTTGAAGGTGAGGCGCTGTTGAAGGCGACGCACTGTTGAAGGTGAGGCACTGTTGACTGTTGAAGACGACGCACTGTTGAAGGTGAGGCACTGTTGAAGGCGACGCACTGTTGAAGACGACGCACTGTTGAAGGTGAGGCGCTGTTGAAGACGACGCACTGTTGAAGGTGAGGCGCTGTTGAAGGAGACGCACTGTTGAAGGTGAGGCGCTGTTGAAGACGACGCACTGTTGAAGACGACGCACTGTTGAAGGTGAGGCGCTGTTGAAGGAGACGCACTGTTGAAGGTGAGGCGCTGTTGAAGGCGACGCACTGTTGAAGGTGAGGCACTGTTGAAGGCGACGCACTGTTGAAGACGACGCACTGTTGAAGGTGAGGCGCTGTTGAAGACGACGCACTGTTGAAGGTGAGGCGCTGTTGAAGGAGACGCACTGTTGAAGGTGAGGCGCTGTTGAAGACGACGCACTGTTGAAGACGACGCACTGTTGAAGGTGAGGCGCTGTTGAAGACGACGCACTGTTGAAGGTGAGGCGCTGTTGAAGGCGACGCACTGTTGAAGGTGAGGCGCTGTTGAAGGCGACGCACTGTTGAAGGTGAGGCACTGTTGAAGGCGACGCACTGTTGAAGGTGAGGCGCTGTTGAAGACGACGCACTGTTGAAGGTGAGGCGCTGTTGAAGACGACGCACTGTTGAAGGTGAGGCACTGTTGAAGGCGACGCACTGTTGAAGGTGAGGCGCTGTTGAAGACGACGCACTGTTGAAGGTGAGGCGCTGTTGAAGACGACGCACTGTTGAAGGTGAGGCGCTGTTGAAGACGACGCACTGTTGAAGGTGAGGCGCTGTTGAAGGCGACGCACTGTTGAAGGTGAGGCGCTGTTGAAGACGACGCACTGTTGAAGGTGAGGCGCTGTTGAAGACGACGCACTGTTGAAGGTGAGGCGCTGTTGAAGACGACGCACTGTTGAAGGTGAGGCGCTGTTGAAGGAGACGCACTGTTGAAGGTGAGGCGCTGTTGAAGGCGACGCACTGTTGAAGGTGAGGCACTGTTGAAGGCGACGCACTGTTGAAGGTGAGGCACTGTTGAAGGCGACGCACTGTTGAAGACGACGCACTGTTGAAGGTGAGGCACTGTTGAAGGCGACGCACTGTTGAAGACGACGCACTGTTGAAGGTGACGCACTGTTGAAGACGACGCACTGTTGAAGGCGACGCACTGTTGAAGGTGAGGCACTGTTGAAGGCGACGCACTGTTGAAGGCGACGCACTGTTGAAGGTGACGCACTGTTGAAGGCGACGCACTGTTGAAGGTGAGGCGCTGTTGAAGACGACGCACTGTTGAAGGTGAGGCGCTGTTGAAGGCGACGCACTGTTGAAGGTGAGGCACTGTTGAAGGCGACGCACTGTTGAAGGTGAGGCGCTGTTGAAGACGACGCACTGTTGAAGGTGAGGCGCTGTTGAAGACGACGCACTGTTGAAGGTGAGGCGCTGTTGAAGACGACGCACTGTTGAAGGTGAGGCGCTGTTGAAGGCGACGCACTGTTGAAGGTGAGGCACTGTTGAAGGCGACGCACTGTTGAAGGTGAGGCACTGTTGAAGGCGACGCACTGTTGAAGACGACGCACTGTTGAAGGTGAGGCGCTGTTGAAGACGACGCACTGTTGAAGGTGAGGCACTGTTGAAGACGACGCACTGTTGAAGGTGAGGCGCTGTTGAAGACGACGCACTGTTGAAGGTGAGGCGCTGTTGAAGGCGACGCACTGTTGAAGGAGACGCACTGTTGAAGACGACGCACTGTTGAAGGTGAGGCGCTGTTGAAGACGACGCACTGTTGAAGGTGAGGCGCTGTTGAAGGCGACGCACTGTTGAAGGTGAGGCACTGTTGAAGGCGACGCACTGTTGAAGGTGACGCACTGTTGAAGGTGAGGCGCTGTTGAAGGCGACGCACTGTTGAAGGTGACGCGCTGTTGAAGACGACGCACTGTTGAAGGTGAGGCGCTGTTGAAGACGACGCACTGTTGAAGGTGAGGCGCTGTTGAAGGAGACGCACTGTTGAAGGTGAGGCGCTGTTGAAGACGACGCACTGTTGAAGGTGACGCACTGTTGAAGGTGAGGCACTGTTGAAGGCGAGGCACTGTTGAAGGTGAGGCACTGTTGAAGGTGACGCACTGTTGAAGGCGACGCACTGTTGAAGGTGAGGCACTGTTGAAGACGACGCACTGTTGAAGGTGAGGCACTGTTGAAGGTGACGCACTGTTGAAGGTGACGCACTGTTGAAGGTGAGGCACTGTTGAAGGCGACGCACTGTTGAAGGTGAGGCACTGTTGAAGGACGACGCACTGTTGAAGGTGAGGCACTGTTGAAGGCGACGCACTGTTGAAGGTGAGGCGCTGTTGAAGACGACGCACTGTTGAAGGTGAGGCGCTGTTGAAGGAGACGCACTGTTGAAGGTGAGGCGCTGTTGAAGACGACGCACTGTTGAAGACGACGCACTGTTGAAGGTGAGGCGCTGTTGAAGGAGACGCACTGTTGAAGGTGAGGCGCTGTTGAAGGCGACGCACTGTTGAAGGTGAGGCACTGTTGAAGGCGACGCACTGTTGAAGACGACGCACTGTTGAAGGTGAGGCGCTGTTGAAGACGACGCACTGTTGAAGGTGAGGCGCTGTTGAAGGCGACGCACTGTTGAAGGTGAGGCGCTGTTGAAGACGACGCACTGTTGAAGACGACGCACTGTTGAAGGTGAGGCGCTGTTGAAGACGACGCACTGTTGAAGGTGAGGCGCTGTTGAAGGAGACGCACTGTTGAAGGTGAGGCGCTGTTGAAGGCGACGCACTGTTGAAGGTGAGGCACTGTTGAAGGCGACGCACTGTTGAAGACGACGCACTGTTGAAGGTGAGGCGCTGTTGAAGACGACGCACTGTTGAAGGTGAGGCGCTGTTGAAGGCGACGCACTGTTGAAGGTGACGCACTGTTGAAGGCGACGCACTGTTGAAGGTGAGGCGCTGTTGAAGACGACGCACTGTTGAAGGTGAGGCGCTGTTGAAGACGACGCACTGTTGAAGGTGAGGCGCTGTTGAAGGCGACGCACTGTTGAAGGTGAGGCGCTGTTGAAGGCGACGCACTGTTGAAGACGACGCACTGTTGAAGGCGACGCACTGTTGAAGGTGAGGCGCTGTTGAAGACGACGCACTGTTGAAGGTGAGGCGCTGTTGAAGACGACGCACTGTTGAAGGTGAGGCGCTGTTGAAGACGACGCACTGTTGAAGGTGAGGCGCTGTTGAAGGCGACGCACTGTTGAAGGTGAGGCGCTGTTGAAGACGACGCACTGTTGAAGGTGAGGCGCTGTTGAAGACGACGCACTGTTGAAGGTGAGGCGCTGTTGAAGACGACGCACTGTTGAAGGTGAGGCGCTGTTGAAGACGACGCACTGTTGAAGGTGAGGCGCTGTTGAAGGAGACGCACTGTTGAAGGTGAGGCGCTGTTGAAGGCGACGCACTGTTGAAGGTGAGGCACTGTTGAAGGCGACGCACTGTTGAAGACGACGCACTGTTGAAGGTGAGGCGCTGTTGAAGACGACGCACTGTTGAAGGTGAGGCACTGTTGAAGGCGACGCACTGTTGAAGACGACGCACTGTTGAAGGTGACGCACTGTTGAAGGCGAGGCACTGTTGAAGGTGACGCACTGTTGAAGGTGAGGCACTGTTGAAGACGACGCACTGTTGAAGGTGAGGCGCTGTTGAAGGACGACGCACTGTTGAAGGTGAGGCACTGTTGAAGGTGACGCACTGTTGAAGACGACGCACTGTTGAAGGTGAGGCACTGTTGAAGACGACGCACTGTTGAAGGTGAGGCGCTGTTGAAGACGACGCACTGTTGAAGGTGAGGCGCTGTTGAAGGAGACGCACTGTTGAAGGTGAGGCGCTGTTGAAGACGACGCACTGTTGAAGGTGAGGCACTGTTGAAGGCGACGCACTGTTGAAGGTGAGGCGCTGTTGAAGGAGACGCACTGTTGAAGGTGAGGCGCTGTTGAAGGCGACGCACTGTTGAAGGTGAGGCACTGTTGAAGGCGACGCACTGTTGAAGACGACGCACTGTTGAAGGTGAGGCGCTGTTGAAGACGACGCACTGTTGAAGGTGAGGCGCTGTTGAAGGCGACGCACTGTTGAAGGTGACGCACTGTTGAAGGCGACGCACTGTTGAAGGTGAGGCGCTGTTGAAGACGACGCACTGTTGAAGGTGAGGCGCTGTTGAAGACGACGCACTGTTGAAGGTGAGGCGCTGTTGAAGGCGACGCACTGTTGAAGGTGAGGCGCTGTTGAAGACGACGCACTGTTGAAGGTGAGGCACTGTTGAAGGTGAGGCGCTGTTGAAGACGACGCACTGTTGAAGGTGAGGCACTGTTGAAGCACTGTTGAAGACGACGCACTGTTGAAGGTGAGGCGCTGTTGAAGACGACGCACTGTTGAAGGTGA
This sequence comes from Baylisascaris procyonis, assembly GCA_037389465.1. NCBI lineage: Eukaryota > Metazoa > Nematoda > Chromadorea > Rhabditida > Ascarididae > Baylisascaris > Baylisascaris procyonis. The sequence goes on from JAZARR010000274.1 coordinate 165,046, forward strand.
GGCGCTGTTGAAGACGACGCACTGTTGAAGGTGAGGCACTGTTGAAGGCGACGCACTGTTGAAGGTGAGGCGCTGTTGAAGACGACGCACTGTTGAAGGTGAGGCACTGTTGAAGGTGACGCACTGTTGAAGACGACGCACTGTTGAAGGTGAGGCGCTGTTGAAGACGACGCACTGTTGAAGGTGAGGCACTGTTGAAGGCGACGCACTGTTGAAGGTGAGGCGCTGTTGAAGACGACGCACTGTTGAAGGTGAGGCGCTGTTGAAGACGACGCACTGTTGAAGGTGAGGCGCTGTTGAAGGCGACGCACTGTTGAAGGTGACGCACTGTTGAAGGCGACGCACTGTTGAAGGTGAGGCACTGTTGAAGACGACGCACTGTTGAAGGTGAGGCGCTGTTGAAGACGACGCACTGTTGAAGGTGAGGCGCTGTTGAAGGCGACGCACTGTTGAAGGTGAGGCGCTGTTGAAGACGACGCACTGTTGAAGGTGAGGCACTGTTGAAGGCGACGCACTGTTGAAGGTGAGGCACTGTTGAAGACGACGCACTGTTGAAGGTGAGGCACTGTTGAAGGCGACGCACTGTTGAAGGTGACGCACTGTTGAAGGTGAGGCACTGTTGAAGACGACGCACTGTTGAAGGTGAGGCGCTGTTGAAGACGACGCACTGTTGAAGGTGAGGCGCTGTTGAAGGCGACGCACTGTTGAAGGTGAGGCGCTGTTGAAGGCGACGCACTGTTGAAGGTGAGGCACTGTTGAAGGCGACGCACTGTTGAAGACGACGCACTGTTGAAGGTGAGGCGCTGTTGAAGACGACGCACTGTTGAAGGTGAGGCGCTGTTGAAGGCGACGCACTGTTGAAGGTGAGGCACTGTTGAAGACGACGCACTGTTGAAGGTGAGGCGCTGTTGAAGACGACGCACTGTTGAAGGTGAGGCGCTGTTGAAGACGACGCACTGTTGAAGGTGAGGCGCTGTTGAAGGCGACGCACTGTTGAAGGTGAGGCGCTGTTGAAGACGACGCACTGTTGAAGGTGAGGCGCTGTTGAAGACGACGCACTGTTGAAGGTGAGGCGCTGTTGAAGACGACGCACTGTTGAAGGTGAGGCGCTGTTGAAGGAGACGCACTGTTGAAGGTGAGGCACTGTTGAAGGACGCACTGTTGAAGACGACGCACTGTTGAAGGTGAGGCGCTGTTGAAGACGACGCACTGTTGAAGGTGAGGCGCTGTTGAAGGCGACGCACTGTTGAAGGTGAGGCGCTGTTGAAGGCGACGCACTGTTGAAGGTGAGGCACTGTTGAAGGCGACGCACTGTTGAAGACGACGCACTGTTGAAGGTGAGGCGCTGTTGAAGACGACGCACTGTTGAAGGTGAGGCGCTGTTGAAGGCGACGCACTGTTGAAGACGACGCACTGTTGAAGGTGAGGCGCTGTTGAAGACGACGCACTGTTGAAGGTGAGGCGCTGTTGAAGGCGACGCACTGTTGAAGGTGAGGCACTGTTGAAGGCGACGCACTGTTGAAGGTGAGGCGCTGTTGAAGACGACGCACTGTTGAAGGTGAGGCGCTGTTGAAGACGACGCACTGTTGAAGGTGAGGCACTGTTGAAGGCGACGCACTGTTGAAGGTGAGGCGCTGTTGAAGACGACGCACTGTTGAAGGTGAGGCACTGTTGAAGGCGACGCACTGTTGAAGGTGAGGCACTGTTGAAGACGACGCACTGTTGAAGGTGAGGCGCTGTTGAAGACGACGCACTGTTGAAGGTGAGGCGCTGTTGAAGGCGACGCACTGTTGAAGGTGAGGCACTGTTGAAGGCGACGCACTGTTGAAGGTGACGCACTGTTGAAGGTGAGGCGCTGTTGAAGACGACGCACTGTTGAAGGTGAGGCGCTGTTGAAGGCGACGCACTGTTGAAGGTGAGGCGCTGTTGAAGACGACGCACTGTTGAAGGTGAGGCACTGTTGAAGGCGACGCACTGTTGAAGGTGAGGCACTGTTGAAGACGACGCACTGTTGAAGGTGAGGCACTGTTGAAGACGACGCACTGTTGAAGGTGAGGCGCTGTTGAAGACGACGCACTGTTGAAGGTGAGGCGCTGTTGAAGGCGACGCACTGTTGAAGGTGAGGCACTGTTGAAGACGACGCACTGTTGAAGGTGAGGCGCTGTTGAAGACGACGCACTGTTGAAGGTGAGGCACTGTTGAAGGCGACGCACTGTTGAAGGTGAGGCGCTGTTGAAGACGACGCACTGTTGAAGGTGAGGCGCTGTTGAAGACGACGCACTGTTGAAGGTGAGGCACTGTTGAAGGTGAGGCGGTGTTGAAGACGACGCACTGTTGAAGGTGAGGCACTGTTGAAGACGACGCACTGTTGAAGGTGAGGCGCTGTTGAAGGCGACGCACTGTTGAAGGTGAGGCACTGTTGAAGGCGACGCACTGTTGAAGGTGAGGCGCTGTTGAAGACGACGCACTGTTGAAGGTGAGGCGCTGTTGAAGACGACGCACTGTTGAAGGTGAGGCGCTGTTGAAGGACGACGCACTGTTGAAGGTGAGGCGCTGTTGAAGGCGACGCACTGTTGAAGGTGAGGCGCACTGTTGAAGACGACGCACTGTTGAAGACGACGCACTGTTGAAGGTGAGGCGCTGTTGAAGGACGACGCACTGTTGAAGGTGAGGCGCTGTTGAAGGCGACGCACTGTTGAAGGTGAGGCACTGTTGAAGGCGACGCACTGTTGAAGGTGAGGCACTGTTGAAGGTGAGGCACTGTTGAAGACGACGCACTGTTGAAGGTGAGGCACTGTTGAAGGCGACGCACTGTTGAAGACGACGCACTGTTGAAGGTGAGGCGCTGTTGAAGACGACGCACTGTTGAAGGTGAGGCGCTGTTGAAGACGACGCACTGTTGAAGGTGAGGCGCTGTTGAAGACGACGCACTGTTGAAGGTGAGGCGCTGTTGAAGGAGACGCACTGTTGAAGGTGAGGCACTGTTGAAGGCGACGCACTGTTGAAGACGACGCACTGTTGAAGGTGAGGCGCTGTTGAAGACGACGCACTGTTGAAGACGACGCACTGTTGAAGGTGAGGCACTGTTGAAGACGACGCACTGTTGAAGGTGAGGCACTGTTGAAGACGACGCACTGTTGAAGGCGACGCGCTGTTGAAGGTGTGGCACTGTTGAAGGCGACGCACTGTTGAAGGTGACGCACTGTTGAAGGTGAGGCACTGTTGAAGACGACGCACTGTTGAAGGTGAGGCACTGTTGAAGGTGACGCACTGTTGAAGGTGAGGCGCTGTTGAAGGTGACGCACTGTTGAAGGTGACGCACTGTTGAAGGCGACGCACTGTTGAAGGTGAGGCACTGTTGAAGACGACGCACTGTTGAAGGTGAGGCGCTGTTGAAGGCGACGCACTGTTGAAGGTGAGGCGCTGTTGAAGACGACGCACTGTTGAAGGTGAGGCGCTGTTGAAGGCGACGCACTGTTGAAGGTGAGGCGCTGTTGAAGACGACGCACTGTTGAAGGTGAGGCGCTGTTGAAGGCGACGCACTGTTGAAGGTGAGGCACTGTTGAAGGCGACGCACTGTTGAAGACGACGCACTGTTGAAGGTGAGGCGCTGTTGAAGACGACGCACTGTTGAAGGTGAGGCGCTGTTGAAGGCGACGCACTGTTGAAGGTGAGGCGCTGTTGAAGACGACGCACTGTTGAAGGTGAGGCACTGTTGAAGGCGACGCACTGTTGAAGGTGAGGCGCTGTTGAAGGTGACGCACTGTTGAAGGTGACGCACTGTTGAAGGTGAGGCACTGTTGAAGGCGAGGCACTGTTGAAGACGACGCACTGTTGAAGACGACGCACTGTTGAAGGTGAGGCACTGTTGAAGACGACGCACTGTTGAAGGTGAGGCACTGTTGAAGGCGACGCACTGTTGAAGGTGAGGCACTGTTGAAGGTGAGGCGCTGTTGAAGACGACGCACTGTTGAAGGTGAGGCACTGTTGAAGGCGACGCACTGTTGAAGGTGAGGCGCTGTTGAAGACGACGCACTGTTGAAGGTGAGGCGCTGTTGAAGACGACGCACTGTTGAAGGTGAGGCACTGTTGAAGACGACGCACTGTTGAAGGTGAGGCACTGTTGAAGACGACGCACTGTTGAAGGTGAGGCACTGTTGAAGGCGACGCACTGTTGAAGGTGAGGCACTGTTGAAGGCGACGCACTGTTGAAGGTGAGGCACTGTTGAAGGTGACGCACTGTTGAAGACGACGCACTGTTGAAGGTGAGGCGCTGTTGAAGACGACGCACTGTTGAAGGTGAGGCGCTGTTGAAGGAGACGCACTGTTGAAGGTGAGGCGCTGTTGAAGACGACGCACTGTTGAAGGTGAGGCGCTGTTGAAGACGACGCACTGTTGAAGGTGAGGCACTGTTGAAGACGACGCACTGTTGAAGGTGAGGCACTGTTGAAGGCGACGCACTGTTGAAGGTGAGGCGCTGTTGAAGACGACGCACTGTTGAAGGTGAGGCACTGTTGAAGGCGACGCACTGTTGAAGGTGAGGCACTGTTGAAGGTGACGCACTGTTGAAGGTGAGGCACTGTTGAAGGTGAGGCACTGTTGAAGACGACGCACTGTTGAAGGTGAGGCGCTGTTGAAGACGACGCACTGTTGAAGGTGAGGCGCTGTTGAAGACGACGCACTGTTGAAGACGACGCACTGTTGAAGGTGAGGCGCTGTTGAAGACGACGCACTGTTGAAGGTGAGGCACTGTTGAAGGTGAGGCACTGTTGAAGGCGACGCACTGTTGAAGGTGAGGCACTGTTGAAGGCGACGCACTGTTGAAGGTGACGCACTGTTGAAGGCGACGCACTGTTGAAGGTGAGGCACTGTTGAAGGCGACGCACTGTTGAAGGTGAGGCGCTGTTGAAGACGACGCACTGTTGAAGGTGAGGCACTGTTGAAGGCGACGCACTGTTGAAGGTGACGCACTGTTGAAGGTGAGGCGCTGTTGAAGACGACGCACTGTTGAAGGTGAGGCACTGTTGAAGGCGACGCACTGTTGAAGGTGAGGCACTGTTGAAGGCGACGCACTGTTGAAGGTGAGGCACTGTTGAAGACGACGCACTGTTGAAGACGACGCACTGTTGAAGGTGAGGCGCTGTTGAAGGCGACGCACTGTTGAAGGCGACGCACTGTTGAAGGTGAGGCACTGTTGAAGGTGACGCACTGTTGAAGACGACGCACTGTTGAAGGTGAGGCGCTGTTGAAGGCGACGCACTGTTGAAGGTGAGGCACTGTTGAAGGCGACGCACTGTTGAAGGCGACGCACTGTTGAAGGTGAGGCACTGTTGAAGGCGACGCACTGTTGAAGGTGACGCACTGTTGAAGGCGACGCACTGTTGAAGGTGACGCACTGTTGAAGACGACGCACTGTTGAAGGTGACGCACTGTTGAAGGCGACGCACTGTTGAAGGTGACGCACTGTTGAAGGCGACGCACTGTTGAAGACGACGCACTGTTGAAGGTGAGGCGCTGTTGAAGACGACGCACTGTTGAAGGTGAGGCGCTGTTGAAGACGACGCACTGTTGAAGGTGAGGCGCTGTTGAAGACGACGCACTGTTGAAGGTGAGGCACTGTCGAAGGTGACGCACTGTTGAAGACGACGCACTGTTGAAGGTGAGGCACTGTTGAAGGCGACGCACTGTTGAAGACGACGCACTGTTGAAGGTGAGGCACTGTTGAAGGCGACGCACTGTTGAAGGTGAGGCGCTGTTGAAGGCGACGCACTGTTGAAGGTGAGGCACTGTTGAAGGTGAGGCGCTGTTGAAGACGACGCACTGTTGAAGGTGAGGCACTGTTGAAGGCGACGCACTGTTGAAGGTGAGGCGCTGTTGAAGACGACGCACTGTTGAAGGTGAGGCGCTGTTGAAGACGACGCACTGTTGAAGGTGAGGCGCTGTTGAAGACGACGCACTGTTGAAGGTGAGGCACTGTTGAAGGCGACGCACTGTTGAAGGTGAGGCGCTGTTGAAGACGACGCACTGTTGAAGGTGAGGCACTGTTGAAGGCGACGCACTGTTGAAGGTGAGGCACTGTTGAAGACGACGCACTGTTGAAGGTGAGGCACTGTTGAAGGTGAGGCACTGTTGAAGACGACGCACTGTTGAAGGTGAGGCACTGTTGAAGGCGACGCACTGTTGAAGGTGAGGCGCTGTTGAAGACGACGCACTGTTGAAGGTGAGGCACTGTTGAAGGCGACGCACTGTTGAAGGTGAGGCGCTGTTGAAGACGACGCACTGTTGAAGGTGAGGCACTGTTGAAGGACGCACTGTTGAAGGTGAGGCGCTGTTGAAGACGACGCACTGTTGAAGGTGACGCACTGTTGAAGGTGAGGCGCTGTTGAAGACGACGCACTGTTGAAGGTGAGGCACTGTTGAAGGCGACGCACTGTTGAAGGTGAGGCACTGTTGAAGGTGAGGCGCTGTTGAAGACGACGCACTGTTGAAGGTGAGGCGCTGTTGAAGACGACGCACTGTTGAAGGTGAGGCGCTGTTGAAGACGACGCACTGTTGAAGGTGAGGCGCTGTTGAAGACGACGCACTGTTGAAGGTGAGGCGCTGTTGAAGACGACGCACTGTTGAAGGTGAGGCGCTGTTGAAGACGACGCACTGTTGAAGGTGAGGCGCTGTTGAAGACGACGCACTGTTGAAGGTGAGGCGCTGTTGAAGGCGACGCACTGTTGAAGGTGAGGCACTGTTGAAGATGACGCACTGTTGAAGGTGACGCACTGTTGAAGGTGAGGCACTGTTGAAGACGACGCACTGTTGAAGGTGAGGCACTGTTGAAGACGACGCACTGTTGAAGGTGAGGCGCTGTTGAAGACGACGCACTGTTGAAGGTGAGGCGCTGTTGAAGGCGACGCACTGTTGAAGGTGAGGCACTGTTGAAGGTGACGCACTGTTGAAGGTGAGGCGCTGTTGAAGGTGACGCACTGTTGAAGGCGACGCACTGTTGAAGGTGAGGCACTGTTGAAGGCGACGCACTGTTGAAGGTGAGGCACTGTTGAAGGCGACGCACTGTTGAAGGTGACGCACTGTTGAAGGCGACGCACTGTTGAAGGTGACGCACTGTTGAAGACGACGCACTGTTGAAGGTGAGGCACTGTTGAAGGCGACGCACTGTTGAAGGTGAGGCACTGTTGAAGACGACGCACTGTTGAAGGTGAGGCACTGTTGAAGGCGACGCACTGTTGAAGGTGAGGCACTGTTGAAGACGACGCACTGTTGAAGGTGAGGCACTGTTGAAGACGACGCACTGTTGAAGGTGAGGCACTGTTGAAGACGACGCACTGTTGAAGGTGAGGCGCTGTTGAAGACGACGCACTGTTGAAGGTGAGGCGCTGTTGAAGACGACGCACTGTTGAAGGTGAGGCGCTGTTGAAGGCGACGCACTGTTGAAGGTGAGGCGCTGTTGAAGGCGACGCACTGTTGAAGGTGAGGCACTGTTGAAGGCGACGCACTGTTGAAGGCGACGCACTGTTGAAGGTGAGGCACTGTTGAAGGCGACGCACTGTTGAAGGTGACGCTGTTGAAGGCGACGCACTGTTGAAGGTGAGGCGCTGTTGAAGACGACGCACTGTTGAAGGTGAGGCACTGTTGAAGGCGACGCACTGTTGAAGGTGAGGCACTGTTGAAGGCGACGCACTGTTGAAGGTGACGCACTGTTGAAGGCGACGCACTGTTGAAGGTGAGGCACTGTTGAAGACGACGCACTGTTGAAGGTGAGGCACTGTTGAAGGCGACGCACTGTTGAAGGTGAGGCACTGTTGAAGGCGACGCACTGTTGAAGGTGAGGCACTGTTGAAGGTGAGGCACTGTTGAAGACGACGCACTGTTGAAGGTGAGGCACTGTTGAAGGACGCACTGTTGAAGGTGACGCACTGTTGAAGACGACGCACTGTTGAAGGTGAGGCACTGTTGAAGGCGACGCACTGTTGAAGGTGAGGCGCTGTTGAAGACGACGCACTGTTGAAGGTGAGGCGCTGTTGAAGGCGACGCACTGTTGAAGGTGAGGCGCTGTTGAAGACGACGCACTGTTGAAGGTGAGGCACTGTTGAAGGTGAGGCACTGTTGAAGACGACGCACTGTTGAAGGTGAGGCACTGTTGAAGACGACGCACTGTTGAAGGTGAGGCACTGTTGAAGGTGAGGCACTGTTGAAGACGACGCACTGTTGAAGGTGAGGCGCTGTTGAAGACGACGCACTGTTGAAGGTGAGGCGCTGTTGAAGACGACGCACTGTTGAAGGTGAGGCGCTGTTGAAGACGACGCACTGTTGAAGGTGAGGCACTGTTGAAGGCGACGCACTGTTGAAGGTGAGGCGCTGTTGAAGACGACGCACTGTTGAAGGTGACGCACTGTTGAAGGTGACGCACTGTTGAAGGTGACGCACTGTTGAAGCTGACGCACTGTTGAAGGTGACGCACTGTTGAAGGCGACGCACTGTTGAAGACGACGCACTGTTGAAGGTGAGGCACTGTTGAAGACGACGCACTGTTGAAGGTGAGGCACTGTTGAAGACGACGCACTGTTGAAGGTGAGGCGCTGTTGAAGACGACGCACTGTTGAAGGTGAGGCACTGTTGAAGGTGAGGCACTGTTGAAGACGACGCACTGTTGAAGGTGAGGCACTGTTGAAGGCGACGCACTGTTGAAGGTGAGGCACTGTTGAAGGCGACGCACTGTTGAAGGTGAGGCACTGTTGAAGGTGAGGCACTGTTGAAGGCGACGCACTGTTGAAGGTGAGGCACTGTTGAAGGCGACGCACTGTTGAAGGTGAGGCACTGTTGAAGGCGAGGCACTGTTGAAGGTGACGCACTGTTGAAGGTGACGCACTGTTGAAGGCGACGCACTGTTGAAGGTGAGGCACTGTTGAAGGTGACGCACTGTTGAAGGCGACGCACTGTTGAAGGTGAGGCACTGTTGAAGGCGACGCACTGTTGAAGACGACGCACTGTTGAAGGTGAGGCACTGTTGAAGGCGACGCACTGTTGAAGGTGAGGCGCTGTTGAAGACGACGCACTGTTGAAGGTGAGGCACTGTTGAAGGCGACGCACTGTTGAAGGTGAGGCGCTGTTGAAGACGACGCACTGTTGAAGGTGAGGCACTGTTGAAGGCGACGCACTGTTGAAGGTGAGGCGCTGTTGAAGGCGACGCACTGTTGAAGGTGAGGCGCTGTTGAAGACGACGCACTGTTGAAGGTGAGGCGCTGTTGAAGACGACGCACTGTTGAAGGTGAGGCGCTGTTGAAGACGACGCGCTGTTGAAGGTGAGGCACTGTTGAAGGCGACGCACTGTTGAAGGTGAGGCGCTGTTGAAGACGACGCACTGTTGAAGGTGAGGCGCTGTTGAAGACGACGCACTGTTGAAGGTGAGGCACTGTTGAAGACGACGCACTGTTGAAGGTGACGCACTGTTGAAGACGACGCACTGTTGAAGGTGAGGCGCTGTTGAAGGCGACGCACTGTTGAAGGTGAGGCACTGTTGAAGGCGACGCACTGTTGAAGGTGAGGCGCTGTTGAAGACGACGCACTGTTGAAGGTGAGGCACTGTTGAAGAGACGCACTGTTGAAGGTGAGGCGCTGTTGAAGGCGACGCACTGTTGAAGGTGAGGCACTGTTGAAGACGACGCACTGTTGAAGGTGAGGCGCTGTTGAAGACGACGCACTGTTGAAGGTGAGGCACTGTTGAAGACGACGCACTGTTGAAGGTGAGGCGCTGTTGAAGACGACGCACTGTTGAAGGTGAGGCACTGTTGAAGACGACGCACTGTTGAAGGTGAGGCACTGTTGAAGGCGACGCACTGTTGAAGGTGAGGCACTGTTGAAGGCGACGCACTGTTGAAGACGACGCACTGTTGAAGGTGAGGCGCTGTTGAAGACGACGCACTGTTGAAGGTGAGGCGCTGTTGAAGACGACGCACTGTTGAAGGTGACGCACTGTTGAAGGTGACGCACTGTTGAAGGTGAGGCACTGTTGAAGGTGAGGCACTGTTGAAGGTGACGCACTGTTGAAGGTGACGCACTGTTGAAGGTGAGGCGCTGTTGAAGACGACGCACTGTTGAAGGTGAGGCACTGTTGAAGGCGACGCACTGTTGAAGGTGAGGCGCTGTTGAAGACGACGCACTGTTGAAGGTGAGGCACTGTTGAAGGCGACGCACTGTTGAAGACGACGCACTGTTGAAGGTGAGGCACTGTTGAAGGCGACGCACTGTTGAAGGTGAGGCGCTGTTGAAGGCGACGCACTGTTGAAGGTGAGGCACTGTTGAAGGTGAGGCGCTGTTGAAGACGACGCACTGTTGAAGGTGAGGCACTGTTGAAGGCGACGCACTGTTGAAGGTGAGGCGCTGTTGAAGACGACGCACTGTTGAAGGTGAGGCACTGTTGAAGACGACGCACTGTTGAAGGTGAGGCACTGTTGAAGGCGACGCACTGTTGAAGGTGAGGCACTGTTGAAGACGACGCACTGTTGAAGGTGAGGCGCTGTTGAAGACGACGCACTGTTGAAGGTGAGGCGCTGTTGAAGACGACGCACTGTTGAAGGTGAGGCGCTGTTGAAGACGACGCACTGTTGAAGGTGAGGCGCTGTTGAAGACGACGCACTGTTGAAGGTGACGCACTGTTGAAGACGACGCACTGTTGAAGGTGACGCACTGTTGAAGGTGAGGCACTGTTGAAGGCGACGCACTGTTGAAGGCGACGCACTGTTGAAGGTGCACTGTTGAAGGTGAGGCACTGTTGAAGACGACGCACTGTTGAAGGTGAGGCACTGTTGAAGACGACGCACTGTTGAAGGTGAGGCGCTGTTGAAGACGACGCACTGTTGAAGGTGAGGCGCTGTTGAAGACGACGCACTGTTGAAGGTGTGGCACTGTTGAAGACGACGCACTGTTGAAGGTGAGGCGCTGTTGAAGACGACGCACTGTTGAAGGTGAGGCACTGTTGAAGGCGACGCACTGTTGAAGGTGAGGCGCTGTTGAAGACGACGCACTGTTGAAGGTGAGGCACTGTTGAAGGTGAGGCACTGTTGAAGACGACGCACTGTTGAAGGTGACGCACTGTTGAAGACGACGCACTGTTGAAGGTGAGGCGCTGTTGAAGACGACGCACTGTTGAAGGTGAGGCACTGTTGAAGGCGACGCACTGTTGAAGGTGAGGCGCTGTTGAAGACGACGCACTGTTGAAGGTGAGGCACTGTTGAAGACGACGCACTGTTGAAGGTGAGGCACTGTTGAAGGCGACGCACTGTTGAAGGTGAGGCACTGTTGAAGACGACGCACTGTTGAAGGTGAGGCGCTGTTGAAGACGACGCACTGTTGAAGGTGAGGCGCTGTTGAAGACGACGCACTGTTGAAGGTGAGGCGCTGTTGAAGGCGACGCACTGTTGAAGGTGAGGCACTGTTGAAGACGACGCACTGTTGAAGGTGACGCACTGTTGAAGGTGAGGCACTGTTGAAGACGACGCACTGTTGAAGGTGAGGCGCTGTTGAAGGCGACGCACTGTTGAAGGTGACGCACTGTTGAAGGTGACGCACTGTTGAAGACGACGCACTGTTGAAGGTGAGGCACTGTTGAAGGTGAGGCACTGTTGAAGGCGACGCACTGTTGAAGGTGACGCACTGTTGAAGGTGAGGCACTGTTGAAGGTGACGCACTGTTGAAGGCGACGCACTGTTGAAGGTGAGGCACTGTTGAAGGCGACGCACTGTTGAAGACGACGCACTGTTGAAGGTGAGGCGCTGTTGAAGACGACGCACTGTTGAAGGTGAGGCACTGTTGAAGGCGACGCACTGTTGAAGGTGACGCACTGTTGAAGGTGAGGCGTTGAAGGTGACGCACTGTTGAAGGTGACGCACTGTTGAAGGTGACGCACTGTTGAAGGTGAGGCACTGTTGAAGACGACGCACTGTTGAAGGTGAGGCGCTGTTGAAGACGACGCACTGTTGAAGGTGAGGCACTGTTGAAGGCGACGCACTGTTGAAGGTGAGGCACTGTTGAAGGCGACGCACTGTTGAAGGTGAGGCGCTGTTGAAGACGACGCACTGTTGAAGGTGAGGCACTGTTGAAGACGACGCACTGTTGAAGGTGAGGCACTGTTGAAGGCGACGCACTGTTGAAGGTGAGGCACTGTTGAAGGCGACGCACTGTTGAAGGTGAGGCACTGTTGAAGACGACGCACTGTTGAAGGTGAGGCGCTGTTGAAGACGACGCACTGTTGAAGGTGAGGCACTGTTGAAGACGACGCACTGTTGAAGGTGAGGCACTGTTGAAGACGACGCACTGTTGAAGGTGAGGCGCTGTTGAAGACGACGCACTGTTGAAGGTGAGGCACTGTTGAAGGCGACGCACTGTTGAAGGTGAGGCGCTGTTGAAGACGACGCACTGTTGAAGGTGAGGCACTGTTGAAGGTGACGCACTGTTGAAGGTGAGGCACTGTTGAAGGCGACGCACTGTTGAAGGTGAGGCGCTGTTGAAGACGACGCACTGTTGAAGGTGAGGCGCTGTTGAAGACGACGCACTGTTGAAGGTGAGGCGCTGTTGAAGACGACGCACTGTTGAAGGTGAGGCGCTGTTGAAGACGACGCACTGTTGAAGGTGAGGCGCTGTTGAAGACGACGCACTGTTGAAGGTGAGGCACTGTTGAAGACGACGCACTGTTGAAGGTGAGGCACTGTTGAAGACGACGCACTGTTGAAGGTGAGGCACTGTTGAAGACGACGCACTGTTGAAGGTGAGGCGCTGTTGAAGACGACGCACTGTTGAAGGTGAGGCACTGTTGAAGGCGACGCACTGTTGAAGGTGAGGCGCTGTTGAAGACGACGCACTGTTGAAGGTGAGGCACTGTTGAAGACGACGCACTGTTGAAGGTGAGGCACTGTTGAAGGTGACGCTGTTGAAGGTGACGCACTGTTGAAGACGACGCACTGTTGAAGGTGAGGCACTGTTGAAGGTGACGCACTGTTGAAGACGACGCACTGTTGAAGGTGAGGCGCTGTTGAAGACGACGCACTGTTGAAGGTGAGGCACTGTTGAAGGCGACGCACTGTTGAAGACGACGCACTGTTGAAGAGGACGCACTGTTGAAGACGACGCACTGTTGAAGGTGAGGCACTGTTGAAGGCGACGCACTGTTGAAGGTGAGGCGCTGTTGAAGACGACGCACTGTTGAAGGTGAGGCGCTGTTGAAGGCGACGCACTGTTGAAGGTGAGGCACTGTTGAAGGCGACGCACTGTTGAAGGTGAGGCACTGTTGAAGGTGAGGCGCTGTTGAAGACGACGCACTGTTGAAGGTGACGCACTGTTGAAGGTGACGCACTGTTGAAGGTGACGCACTGTTGAAGGCGACGCACTGTTGAAGGTGAGGCACTGTTGAAGGCGACGCACTGTTGAAGGTGACGCACTGTTGAAGGTGAGGCACTGTTGAAGGCGACGCACTGTTGAAGGTGAGGCACTGTTGAAGACGACGCACTGTTGAAGGTGACGCACTGTTGAAGACGACGCACTGTTGAAGGTGAGGCGCTGTTGAAGACGACGCACTGTTGAAGGTGAGGCACTGTTGAAGGCGACGCACTGTTGAAGACGACGCACTGTTGAAGGTGAGGCACTGTTGAAGACGACGCACTGTTGAAGGTGAGGCACTGTTGAAGGCGACGCACTGTTGAAGGTGACGCACTGTTGAAGGTGACGCACTGTTGAAGGTGAGGCACTGTTGAAGACGACGCACTGTTGAAGGCGACGCACTGTTGAAGACGACGCACTGTTGAAGGTGAGGCACTGTTGAAGACGACGCACTGTTGAAGGTGAGGCACTGTTGAAGGTGACGCACTGTTGAAGGTGAGGCGCTGTTGAAGACGACGCACTGTTGAAGGTGAGGCACTGTTGAAGGCGACGCACTGTTGAAGGTGAGGCGCTGTTGAAGACGACGCACTGTTGAAGGTGAGGCGCTGTTGAAGACGACGCACTGTTGAAGGTGAGGCACTGTTGAAGGCGACGCACTGTTGAAGGTGAGGCGCTGTTGAAGACGACGCACTGTTGAAGGTGAGGCGCTGTTGAAGACGACGCACTGTTGAAGGTGAGGCACTGTTGAAGACGACGCACTGTTGAAGGTGAGGCACTGTTGAAGGCGACGCACTGTTGAAGACGACGCACTGTTGAAGGTGAGGCACTGTTGAAGGCGACGCACTGTTGAAGACGACGCACTGTTGAAGGTGAGGCACTGTTGAAGACGACGCACTGTTGAAGGTGAGGCACTGTTGAAGACGACGCACTGTTGAAGGTGAGGCACTGTTGAAGGTGACGCACTGTTGAAGGCGACGCACTGTTGAAGGTGAGGCACTGTTGAAGACGACGCACTGTTGAAGGTGAGGCACTGTTGAAGGCGACGCACTGTTGAAGACGACGCACTGTTGAAGGTGAGGCGCTGTTGAAGACGACGCACTGTTGAAGGTGAGGCACTGTTGAAGACGACGCACTGTTGAAGGTGAGGCGCTGTTGAAGACGACGCACTGTTGAAGGTGAGGCACTGTTGAAGACGACGCACTGTTGAAGGTGAGGCACTGTTGAAGGTGACGCACTGTTGAAGACGACGCACTGTTGAAGGTGAGGCGCTGTTGAAGACGACGCACTGTTGAAGGTGAGGCACTGTTGAAGGCGACGCACTGTTGAAGGTGAGGCGCTGTTGAAGACGACGCACTGTTGAAGGTGAGGCACTGTTGAAGGCGACGCACTGTTGAAGACGACGCACTGTTGAAGGTGAGGCACTGTTGAAGGTGACGCACTGTTGAAGGTGACGCACTGTTGAAGGTGAGGCGCTGTTGAAGGTGACGCACTGTTGAAGACGACGCACTGTTGAAGGTGAGGCGCTGTTGAAGACGACGCACTGTTGAAGGTGAGGCACTGTTGAAGGCGACGCACTGTTGAAGGTGAGGCACTGTTGAAGACGACGCACTGTTGAAGGTGAGGCACTGTTGAAGGCGACGCACTGTTGAAGGTGAGGCACTGTTGAAGGTGACGCACTGTTGAAGGTGAGGCACTGTTGAAGACGACGCACTGTTGAAGGTGAGGCACTGTTGAAGGCGACGCACTGTTGAAGGCGACGCACTGTTGAAGGTGAGGCACTGTTGAAGGCGACGCACTGTTGAAGGTGACGCACTGTTGAAGGTGAGGCACTGTTGAAGACGACGCACTGTTGAAGGTGACGCACTGTTGAAGGTGAGGCACTGTTGAAGACGACGCACTGTTGAAGGTGAGGCACTGTTGAAGGCGACGCACTGTTGAAGGTGAGGCACTGTTGAAGGCGACGCACTGTTGAAGGTGAGGCACTGTTGAAGGCGACGCACTGTTGAAGGTGACGCACTGTTGAAGGTGACGCACTGTTGAAGGTGAGGCACTGTTGAAGACGACGCACTGTTGAAGGTGAGGCACTGTTGAAGACGACGCACTGTTGAAGGTGAGGCACTGTTGAAGGCGACGCACTGTTGAAGACGACGCACTGTTGAAGGTGAGGCACTGTTGAAGACGCACTGTTGAAGACGACGCACTGTTGAAGGTGAGGCACTGTTGAAGACGACGCACTGTTGAAGGTGAGGCACTGTTGAAGGTGAGGCACTGTTGAAGACGACGCACTGTTGAAGGTGAGGCACTGTTGAAGACGACGCACTGTTGAAGGTGAGGCACTGTTGAAGACGACGCACTGTTGAAGGTGAGGCACTGTTGAAGGTGAGGCACTGTTGAAGGTGACGCACTGTTGAAGACGACGCACTGTTGAAGGTGAGGCGCTGTTGAAGACGACGCACTGTTGAAGGTGAGGCACTGTTGAAGACGACGCACTGTTGAAGGTGAGGCACTGTTGAAGGCGACGCACTGTTGAAGGTGACGCACTGTTGAAGGTGAGGCACTGTTGAAGGCGACGCACTGTTGAAGGTGACGCACTGTTGAAGGTGACGCACTGTTGAAGACGACGCACTGTTGAAGGTGAGGCGCTGTTGAAGACGACGCACTGTTGAAGGTGAGGCACTGTTGAAGGCGACGCACTGTTGAAGGTGAGGCGCTGTTGAAGACGACGCACTGTTGAAGGTGAGGCACTGTTGAAGGAGACGCACTGTTGAAGGTGAGGCGCTGTTGAAGGCGACGCACTGTTGAAGGTGAGGCGCTGTTGAAGACGACGCACTGTTGAAGGTGAGGCGCTGTTGAAGACGACGCACTGTTGAAGGTGAGGCGCTGTTGAAGACGACGCACTGTTGAAGGTGAGGCGCTGTTGAAGACGACGCACTGTTGAAGGTGAGGCGCTGTTGAAGACGACGCACTGTTGAAGGTGAGGCACTGTTGAAGACGACGCACTGTTGAAGGTGACGCACTGTTGAAGACGACGCACTGTTGAAGGTGACGCACTGTTGAAGGTGAGGCACTGTTGAAGGTGAGGCACTGTTGAAGACGACGCACTGTTGAAGGTGAGGCGCTGTTGAAGACGACGCACTGTTGAAGGTGAGGCACTGTTGAAGACGACGCACTGTTGAAGGTGAGGCACTGTTGAAGGACGACGCACTGTTGAAGGTGAGGCACTGTTGAAGGTGACGCACTGTTGAAGGCGACGCACTGTTGAAGACGACGCACTGTTGAAGGTGACGCGCTGTTGAAGGTGACGCACTGTTGAAGAGACGCACTGTTGAAGGTGAGGCGCTGTTGAAGACGACGCACTGTTGAAGGTGAGGCACTGTTGAAGGCGACGCACTGTTGAAGGTGACGCACTGTTGAAGGTGAGGCACTGTTGAAGACGACGCACTGTTGAAGGTGAGGCACTGTTGAAGACGACGCACTGTTGAAGGTGAGGCGCTGTTGAAGACGACGCACTGTTGAAGGTGAGGCACTGTTGAAGGTGACGCACTGTTGAAGGTGACGCACTGTTGAAGGCGACGCACTGTTGAAGGCGACGCACTGTTGAAGGTGAGGCGCTGTTGAAGACGACGCACTGTTGAAGGTGAGGCACTGTTGAAGGTGAGGCACTGTTGAAGGCGACGCACTGTTGAAGGTGAGGCACTGTTGAAGGCGACGCACTGTTGAAGGTGAGGCGCTGTTGAAGACGACGCACTGTTGAAGGTGAGGCACTGTTGAAGGCGACGCACTGTTGAAGGTGACGCACTGTTGAAGGTGAGGCACTGTTGAAGGTGAGGCACTGTTGAAGGCGACGCACTGTTGAAGGTGAGGCGCTGTTGAAGGCGACGCACTGTTGAAGGTGAGGCACTGTTGAAGGCGACGCACTGTTGAAGGTGAGGCACTGTTGAAGGCGACGCACTGTTGAAGGTGAGGCACTGTTGAAGACGACGCACTGTTGAAGGTGAGGCGCTGTTGAAGACGACGCACTGTTGAAGGTGAGGCGCTGTTGAAGGCGACGCACTGTTGAAGGTGAGGCACTGTTGAAGGTGACGCACTGTTGAAGACGACGCACTGTTGAAGGTGAGGCGCTGTTGAAGACGACGCACTGTTGAAGGTGACGCACTGTTGAAGGCGACGCACTGTTGAAGGTGACGCACTGTTGAAGACGACGCACTGTTGAAGGTGACGCACTGTTGAAGGTGAGGCACTGTTGAAGGTGACGCACTGTTGAAGACGACGCACTGTTGAAGGTGAGGCACTGTTGAAGACGACGCACTGTTGAAGACGACGCACTGTTGAAGGTGAGGCGCTGTTGAAGACGACGCACTGTTGAAGGTGAGGCGCTGTTGAAGACGACGCACTGTTGAAGGTGAGGCGCTGTTGAAGACGACGCACTGTTGAAGGTGAGGCACTGTTGAAGACGACGCACTGTTGAAGGTGAGGCACTGTTGAAGGCGACGCACTGTTGAAGGTGAGGCGCTGTTGAAGACGACGCACTGTTGAAGGTGAGGCACTGTTGAAGGCGACGCACTGTTGAAGGTGAGGCGCTGTTGAAGACGACGCACTGTTGAAGGTGAGGCGCTGTTGAAGACGACGCACTGTTGAAGGTGAGGCACTGTTGAAGGCGACGCACTGTTGAAGGTGAGGCACTGTTGAAGACGACGCACTGTTGAAGACGACGCACTGTTGAAGGTGAGGCACTGTTGAAGGTGAGGCACTGTTGAAGACGACGCACTGTTGAAGGTGAGGCACTGTTGAAGGCGACGCACTGTTGAAGGTGAGGCGCTGTTGAAGACGACGCACTGTTGAAGGTGAGGCGCTGTTGAAGACGACGCACTGTTGAAGGTGAGGCGCTGTTGAAGGCGACGCACTGTTGAAGGTGAGGCACTGTTGAAGACGACGCACTGTTGAAGGTGAGGCACTGTTGAAGACGACGCACTGTTGAAGGTGAGGCACTGTTGAAGACGACGCACTGTTGAAGGTGAGGCGCTGTTGAAGACGACGCACTGTTGAAGGTGAGGCACTGTTGAAGGTGACGCACTGTTGAAGGTGACGCACTGTTGAAGACGACGCACTGTTGAAGGTGAGGCACTGTTGAAGACGACGCACTGTTGAAGGTGAGGCACTGTTGAAGGCGACGCACTGTTGAAGGTGACGCACTGTTGAAGGTGAGGCACTGTTGAAGACGACGCACTGTTGAAGGTGAGGCACTGTTGAAGACGACGCACTGTTGAAGGTGAGGCGCTGTTGAAGACGACGCACTGTTGAAGGTGAGGCACTGTTGAAGGCGACGCACTGTTGAAGACGACGCACTGTTGAAGACGACGCACTGTTGAAGGTGAGGCACTGTTGAAGACGACGCACTGTTGAAGGTGAGGCACTGTTGAAGGCGACGCACTGTTGAAGGTGAGGCACTGTTGAAGACGACGCACTGTTGAAGGTGAGGCACTGTTGAAGACGACGCACTGTTGAAGGTGAGGCACTGTTGAAGGTGACGCACTGTTGAAGACGACGCACTGTTGAAGGTGAGGCACTGTTGAAGGTGAGGCACTGTTGAAGACGACGCACTGTTGAAGGTGAGGCACTGTTGAAGACGACGCACTGTTGAAGGTGAGGCGCTGTTGAAGACGACGCACTGTTGAAGGTGAGGCACTGTTGAAGACGACGCACTGTTGAAGGTGAGGCACTGTTGAAGACGACGCACTGTTGAAGGTGAGGCACTGTTGAAGGCGACGCACTGTTGAAGGTGAGGCGCTGTTGAAGACGACGCACTGTTGAAGGTGAGGCGCTGTTGAAGACGACGCACTGTTGAAGGTGAGGCGCTGTTGAAGACGACGCACTGTTGAAGGTGAGGCGCTGTTGAAGACGACGCACTGTTGAAGGTGAGGCACTGTTGAAGACGACGCACTGTTGAAGGTGAGGCACTGTTGAAGGCGACGCACTGTTGAAGGTGAGGCACTGTTGAAGGCGACGCACTGTTGAAGGTGACGCACTGTTGAAGGCGACGCACTGTTGAAGGTGAGGCACTGTTGAAGACGACGCACTGTTGAAGGTGAGGCACTGTTGAAGACGACGCACTGTTGAAGGCGACGCACTGTTGAAGGTGAGGCGCTGTTGAAGACGACGCACTGTTGAAGGTGAGGCGCTGTTGAAGGAGACGCACTGTTGAAGGTGAGGCGCTGTTGAAGACGACGCACTGTTGAAGGTGAGGCACTGTTGAAGGCGACGCACTGTTGAAGGTGAGGCGCTGTTGAAGACGACGCACTGTTGAAGGTGAGGCACTGTTGAAGGCGACGCACTGTTGAAGGTGAGGCGCTGTTGAAGACGACGCACTGTTGAAGGTGAGGCACTGTTGAAGGTGAGGCACTGTTGAAGACGACGCACTGTTGAAGGTGAGGCACTGTTGAAGGCGACGCACTGTTGAAGGTGAGGCGCTGTTGAAGACGACGCACTGTTGAAGGTGAGGCACTGTTGAAGGCGACGCACTGTTGAAGGTGAGGCGCTGTTGAAGACGACGCACTGTTGAAGGTGAGGCACTGTTGAAGGCGACGCACTGTTGAAGGTGAGGCGCTGTTGAAGACGACGCACTGTTGAAGGTGAGGCACTGTTGAAGGTGAGGCGCTGTTGAAGGCGACGCACTGTTGAAGGTGAGGCACTGTTGAAGGCGACGCACTGTTGAAGGTGACGCACTGTTGAAGGTGAGGCGCTGTTGAAGACGACGCACTGTTGAAGGTGAGGCACTGTTGAAGGCGACGCACTGTTGAAGGTGAGGCGCTGTTGAAGACGACGCACTGTTGAAGGTGAGGCGCTGTTGAAGACGACGCACTGTTGAAGGTGAGGCACTGTTGAAGGCGACGCACTGTTGAAGGTGAGGCGCTGTTGAAGACGACGCACTGTTGAAGGTGAGGCACTGTTGAAGGCGACGCACTGTTGAAGGTGAGGCGCTGTTGAAGGCGACGCACTGTTGAAGGTGAGGCACTGTTGAAGGCGACGCACTGTTGAAGGTGAGGCACTGTTGAAGGTGAGGCACTGTTGAAGACGACGCACTGTTGAAGGTGAGGCGCTGTTGAAGACGACGCACTGTTGAAGGTGAGGCGCTGTTGAAGACGACGCACTGTTGAAGGTGAGGCACTGTTGAAGACGACGCACTGTTGAAGACGACGCACTGTTGAAGGTGAGGCGCTGTTGAAGGCGACGCACTGTTGAAGACGACGCACTGTTGAAGGTGAGGCGCTGTTGAAGACGACGCACTGTTGAAGGTGAGGCGCTGTTGAAGGACGCACTGTTGAAGGTGAGGCGCTGTTGAAGACGACGCACTGTTGAAGGTGAGGCACTGTTGAAGGCGACGCACTGTTGAAGGCGAGGCACTGTTGAAGGCGACGCACTGTTGAAGACGACGCACTGTTGAAGGTGAGGCACTGTTGAAGACGACGCACTGTTGAAGGTGAGGCACTGTTGAAGGTGACGCACTGTTGAAGACGACGCACTGTTGAAGGTGAGGCACTGTTGAAGGCGACGCACTGTTGAAGGTGAGGCGCTGTTGAAGACGACGCACTGTTGAAGGTGAGGCGCTGTTGAAGGTGACGCACTGTTGAAGGCGACGCACTGTTGAAGGTGAGGCACTGTTGAAGGCGACGCACTGTTGAAGGCGACGCACTGTTGAAGGTGAGGCGCTGTTGAAGACGACGCACTGTTGAAGGTGAGGCACTGTTGAAGGCGACGCACTGTTGAAGACGACGCACTGTTGAAGGTGAGGCACTGTTGAAGGTGACGCACTGTTGAAGGTGACGCACTGTTGAAGGCGACGCACTGTTGAAGGTGAGGCGCTGTTGAAGACGACGCACTGTTGAAGGTGAGGCGCTGTTGAAGACGACGCACTGTTGAAGGTGAGGCGCTGTTGAAGGCGACGCACTGTTGAAGGTGAGGCACTGTTGAAGGTGACGCACTGTTGAAGACGACGCACTGTTGAAGGTGAGGCACTGTTGAAGGCGACGCACTGTTGAAGGTGACGCACTGTTGAAGGCGAGCACTGTTGAAGACGACGCACTGTTGAAGGTGAGGCACTGTTGAAGACGACGCACTGTTGAAGGTGAGGCGCTGTTGAAGACGACGCACTGTTGAAGGTGAGGCACTGTTGAAGGTGAGGCACTGTTGAAGGCGACGCACTGTTGAAGACGAGGCACTGTTGAAGGTGACGCACTGTTGAAGACGACGCACTGTTGAAGGTGAGGCGCTGTTGAAGACGACGCACTGTTGAAGGTGAGGCACTGTTGAAGGCGACGCACTGTTGAAGGTGAGGCACTGTTGAAGACGACGCACTGTTGAAGGTGAGGCACTGTTGAAGACGACGCACTGTTGAAGGTGAGGCGCTGTTGAAGGCGACGCACTGTTGAAGGTGAGGCGCTGTTGAAGACGACGCACTGTTGAAGGTGAGGCACTGTTGAAGGCGACGCACTGTTGAAGGTGAGGCGCTGTTGAAGACGACGCACTGTTGAAGGTGAGGCACTGTTGAAGGCGACGCACTGTTGAAGGTGAGGCGCTGTTGAAGACGACGCACTGTTGAAGGTGAGGCACTGTTGAAGACGACGCACTGTTGAAGGTGACGCACTGTTGAAGACGACGCACTGTTGAAGGTGAGGCACTGTTGAAGGCGACGCACTGTTGAAGGTGAGGCGCTGTTGAAGACGACGCACTGTTGAAGGTGAGGCGCTGTTGAAGGCGACGCACTGTTGAAGGTGAGGCGCTGTTGAAGACGACGCACTGTTGAAGGTGAGGCACTGTTGAAGGCGACGCACTGTTGAAGGTGAGGCGCTGTTGAAGACGACGCACTGTTGAAGGTGAGGCACTGTTGAAGACGACGCACTGTTGAAGGTGAGGCACTGTTGAAGGTGAGGCACTGTTGAAGGCGACGCACTGTTGAAGGTGAGGCACTGTTGAAGGTGAGGCACTGTTGAAGACGACGCACTGTTGAAGGTGAGGCACTGTTGAAGGCGACGCACTGTTGAAGGTGAGGCGCTGTTGAAGACGACGCACTGTTGAAGGTGAGGCACTGTTGAAGGCGACGCACTGTTGAAGGTGACGCACTGTTGAAGGCGACGCACTGTTGAAGACGACGCACTGTTGAAGGTGAGGCGCTGTTGAAGGTGACGCACTGTTGAAGACGACGCACTGTTGAAGGTGAGGCGCTGTTGAAGGCGACGCACTGTTGAAGGTGAGGCACTGTTGAAGGCGACGCACTGTTGAAGGTGAGGCACTGTTGAAGGCGACGCACTGTTGAAGGTGACGCACTGTTGAAGGTGACGCACTGTTGAAGACGACGCACTGTTGAAGGTGAGGCACTGTTGAAGGTGACGCACTGTTGAAGGTGACGCACTGTTGAAGGTGACGCACTGTTGAAGGCGACGCACTGTTGAAGACGACGCACTGTTGAAGGTGACGCACTGTTGAAGACGACGCACTGTTGAAGGTGAGGCGCTGTTGAAGACGACGCACTGTTGAAGGTGAGGCACTGTTGAAGGCGACGCACTGTTGAAGGTGAGGCGCTGTTGAAGACGACGCACTGTTGAAGGTGTGGCACTGTTGAAGACGACGCACTGTTGAAGGTGAGGCACTGTTGAAGGCGACGCACTGTTGAAGACGACGCACTGTTGAAGGTGAGGCGCTGTTGAAGACGACGCACTGTTGAAGGTGACGCACTGTTGAAGGTGACGCACTGTTGAAGGTGACGCACTGTTGAAGACGACGCACTGTTGAAGGTGAGGCACTGTTGAAGGTGAGGCACTGTTGAAGACGACGCACTGTTGAAGGTGAGGCACTGTTGAAGGTGACGCACTGTTGAAGACGACGCACTGTTGAAGGTGAGGCACTGTTGAAGGCGACGCACTGTTGAAGGTGAGGCACTGTTGAAGACGACGCACTGTTGAAGGTGAGGCACTGTTGAAGGTGACGCACTGTTGAAGACGACGCACTGTTGAAGGTGAGGCACTGTTGAAGGTGACGCACTGTTGAAGACGACGCACTGTTGAAGGTGAGGCGCTGTTGAAGACGACGCACTGTTGAAGGTGAGGCGCTGTTGAAGACGACGCACTGTTGAAGGTGAGGCACTGTTGAAGGTGAGGCACTGTTGAAGGTGAGGCGCTGTTGAAGACGACGCACTGTTGAAGGTGAGGCACTGTTGAAGGTGAGGCACTGTTGAAGACGACGCACTGTTGAAGGTGAGGCACTGTTGAAGACGACGCACTGTTGAAGGTGAGGCGCTGTTGAAGACGACGCACTGTTGAAGGTGAGGCGCTGTTGAAGGCGACGACGCACTGTTGAAGACGTGACGCACTGTTGAAGGTGAGGCACTGTTGAAGACGACGCACTGTTGAAGGTGTGGCACTGTTGAAGGCGACGCACTGTTGAAGGTGAGGCGCTGTTGAAGACGACGCACTGTTGAAGGTGAGGCACTGTTGAAGGCGACGCACTGTTGAAGACGACGCACTGTTGAAGGTGAGGCGCTGTTGAAGACGACGCACTGTTGAAGGTGAGGCACTGTTGAAGGCGACGCACTGTTGAAGACGACGCACTGTTGAAGGTGAGGCACTGTTGAAGGCGACGCACTGTTGAAGGTGAGGCACTGTTGAAGGCGACGCACTGTTGAAGGTGAGGCACTGTTGAAGGCGACGCACTGTTGAAGGTGACGCACTGTTGAAGGTGAGGCACTGTTGAAGGCGACGCACTGTTGAAGACGACGCACTGTTGAAGGTGAGGCACTGTTGAAGGCGACGCACTGTTGAAGGTGAGGCGCTGTTGAAGACGACGCACTGTTGAAGGTGAGGCACTGTTGAAGGCGACGCACTGTTGAAGGTGAGGCGCTGTTGAAGACGACGCACTGTTGAAGGTGAGGCGCTGTTGAAGACGACGCACTGTTGAAGGTGAGGCACTGTTGAAGGCGACGCACTGTTGAAGGTGACGCACTGTTGAAGGTGAGGCACTGTTGAAGACGACGCACTGTTGAAGGCGACGCACTGTTGAAGGTGAGGCACTGTTGAAGGCGACGCACTGTTGAAGGCGACGCACTGTTGAAGGTGAGGCACTGTTGAAGGCGACGCACTGTTGAAGGTGACGCACTGTTGAAGGCGACGCACTGTTGAAGACGACGCACTGTTGAAGGCGACGCACTGTTGAAGGTGAGGCGCTGTTGAAGACGACGCACTGTTGAAGGTGAGGCACTGTTGAAGGCGACGCACTGTTGAAGGTGAGGCACTGTTGAAGGCGACGCACTGTTGAAGGTGAGGCACTGTTGAAGGCGACGCACTGTTGAAGGTGAGGCACTGTTGAAGACGACGCACTGTTGAAGGTGAGGCGCTGTTGAAGGCGACGCACTGTTGAAGGTGAGGCGCTGTTGAAGACGACGCACTGTTGAAGGTGAGGCACTGTTGAAGGTGACGCACTGTTGAAGGTGACGCACTGTTGAAGACGACGCACTGTTGAAGGTGAGGCACTGTTGAAGGTGACGCACTGTTGAAGACGACGCACTGTTGAAGGTGAGGCGCTGTTGAAGACGACGCACTGTTGAAGGTGTGGCACTGTTGAAGGCGACGCACTGTTGAAGGTGAGGCGCTGTTGAAGACGACGCACTGTTGAAGACGACGCACTGTTGAAGGTGAGGCGCTGTTGAAGACGACGCACTGTTGAAGGTGAGGCACTGTTGAAGGCGACGCACTGTTGAAGGTGAGGCGCTGTTGAAGACGACGCACTGTTGAAGGTGAGGCACTGTTGAAGGTGAGGCGCTGTTGAAGACGACGCACTGTTGAAGGTGAGGCACTGTTGAAGACGACGCACTGTTGAAGGTGAGGCGCTGTTGAAGACGACGCACTGTTGAAGGTGAGGCGCTGTTGAAGACGACGCACTGTTGAAGGTGAGGCGCTGTTGAAGACGACGCACTGTTGAAGGTGAGGCGCTGTTGAAGGCGACGCACTGTTGAAGGTGAGGCGCTGTTGAAGACGACGCACTGTTGAAGGTGTGGCACTGTTGAAGGCGACGCACTGTTGAAGACGACGCACTGTTGAAGACGACGCACTGTTGAAGGTGAGGCACTGTTGAAGACGACGCACTGTTGAAGGTGAGGCACTGTTGAAGGCGACGCACTGTTGAAGACGACGCACTGTTGAAGGTGAGGCGCTGTTGAAGGCGACGCACTGTTGAAGGTGAGGCACTGTTGAAGGCGACGCACTGTTGAAGGTGAGGCACTGTTGAAGACGACGCACTGTTGAAGGTGACACTGTTGAAGGCGACACTGTTGAAGGCGACGCGCTGTTGAAGGTGACGCACTGTTGAAGGTGAGGCACTGTTGAAGACGACGCACTGTTGAAGGCGAGGCACTGTTGAAGACGACGCACTGTTGAAGGTGAGGCGCTGTTGAAGACGACGCACTGTTGAAGGTGAGGCGCTGTTGAAGACGACGCACTGTTGAAGGTGAGGCGCTGTTGAAGACGACGCACTGTTGAAGGTGAGGCGCTGTTGAAGGACGACGCACTGTTGAAGGTGAGGCGCTGTTGAAGACGACGCACTGTTGAAGGTGAGGCGCTGTTGAAGACGACGCACTGTTGAAGGTGAGGCGCTGTTGAAGACGACGCACTGTTGAAGGTGAGGCTGTTGAAGACGACGCACTGTTGAAGGTGAGGCACTGTTGAAGGCGACGCACTGTTGAAGGTGAGGCACTGTTGAAGACGACGCACTGTTGAAGGTGAGGCACTGTTGAAGACGACGCACTGTTGAAGACGACGCACTGTTGAAGGTGAGGCACTGTTGAAGGTGACGCACTGTTGAAGGTGACGCACTGTTGAAGGTGAGCACTGTTGAAGGCGACGCACTGTTGAAGACGACGCACTGTTGAAGGTGACGCACTGTTGAAGACGACGCACTGTTGAAGGCGACGCACTGTTGAAGGTGAGGCACTGTTGAAGGCGACGCACTGTTGAAGACGACGCACTGTTGAAGGTGAGGCACTGTTGAAGGTGACGCACTGTTGAAGGTGACGCACTGTTGAAGGCGACGCACTGTTGAAGGTGAGGCACTGTTGAAGACGACGCACTGTTGAAGGTGAGGCACTGTTGAAGGTGACGCACTGTTGAAGACGACGCACTGTTGAAGGTGACGCACTGTTGAAGGTGACGCACTGTTGAAGACGACGCACTGTTGAAGGTGAGGCGCTGTTGAAGACGACGCACTGTTGAAGGTGAGGCACTGTTGAAGGCGACGCACTGTTGAAGGTGAGGCACTGTTGAAGGTGACGCACTGTTGAAGACGACGCACTGTTGAAGGTGACGCACTGTTGAAGGTGACGCACTGTTGAAGGTGACGCACTGTTGAAGACGACGCACTGTTGAAGGTGAGGCACTGTTGAAGACGACGCACTGTTGAAGGTGAGGCACTGTTGAAGGCGACGCACTGTTGAAGGTGAGGCACTGTTGAAGGCGACGCACTGTTGAAGACGACGCACTGTTGAAGGTGAGGCACTGTTGAAGGCGACGCACTGTTGAAGACGACGCACTGTTGAAGGCGACGCACTGTTGAAGGTGAGGCACTGTTGAAGGCGACGCACTGTTGAAGACGACGCACTGTTGAAGGTGAGGCACTGTTGAAGGCGACGCACTGTTGAAGGTGACGCACTGTTGAAGGTGACGCACTGTTGAAGGTGACGCACTGTTGAAGACGACGCACTGTTGAAGGCGACGCACTGTTGAAGACGACGCACTGTCGAAGGTGAGGCGCTGTTGAAGACGACGCACTGTTGAAGGTGAGGCACTGTTGAAGGTGACGCACTGTTGAAGGTGAGGCGCTGTTGAAGACGACGCACTGTTGAAGGTGAGGCACTGTTGAAGGAGACGCACTGTTGAAGGTGAGGCACTGTTGAAGGCGACGCACTGTTGAAGGTGAGGCGCTGTTGAAGACGACGCACTGTTGAAGGTGAGGCGCTGTTGAAGACGACGCACTGTTGAAGGTGAGGCGCTGTTGAAGACGACGCACTGTTGAAGGTGAGGCACTGTTGAAGGCGACGCACTGTTGAAGGTGAGGCGCTGTTGAAGACGACGCACTGTTGAAGGTGAGGCACTGTTGAAGGTGACGCACTGTTGAAGGCGACGCACTGTTGAAGGTGAGGCACTGTTGAAGGCGACGCACTGTTGAAGACGACGCACTGTTGAAGGTGAGGCACTGTTGAAGGTGACGCACTGTTGAAGGCGACGCACTGTTGAAGGTGAGGCGCTGTTGAAGACGACGCACTGTTGAAGGTGAGGCACTGTTGAAGGCGACGCACTGTTGAAGGTGAGGCACTGTTGAAGGCGACGCACTGTTGAAGGTGAGGCGCTGTTGAAGACGACGCACTGTTGAAGGTGAGGCGCTGTTGAAGGTGACGCACTGTTGAAGGTGAGGCACTGTTGAAGACGACGCACTGTTGAAGGTGTGGCACTGTTGAAGGCGACGCACTGTTGAAGGCGACGCACTGTTGAAGGTGAGGCGCTGTTGAAGACGACGCACTGTTGAAGGTGAGGCACTGTTGAAGGCGACGCACTGTTGAAGGCGACGCACTGTTGAAGGTGAGGCGCTGTTGAAGACGACGCACTGTTGAAGGTGAGGCACTGTTGAAGGCGACGCACTGTTGAAGGTGAGGCACTGTTGAAGACGACGCACTGTTGAAGGTGAGGCACTGTTGAAGACGACGCACTGTTGAAGGCGACGCACTGTTGAAGGTGAGCACTGTTGAAGGCGACGCACTGTTGAAGGTGACGCACTGTTGAAGGTGAGGCGCTGTTGAAGACGACGCACTGTTGAAGGTGAGGCGCTGTTGAAGACGACGCACTGTTGAAGGTGAGGCACTGTTGAAGACGACGCACTGTTGAAGGTGAGGCACTGTTGAAGACGACGCACTGTTGAAGGTGAGGCACTGTTGAAGGCGACGCACTGTTGAAGGTGAGGCACTGTTGAAGACGACGCACTGTTGAAGGTGAGGCGCTGTTGAAGGCGACGCACTGTTGAAGGTGAGGCGCTGTTGAAGACGACGCACTGTTGAAGGTGAGGCGCTGTTGAAGACGACGCACTGTTGAAGGTGAGGCACTGTTGAAGGCGACGCACTGTTGAAGGTGAGGCGCTGTTGAAGACGACGCACTGTTGAAGGTGAGGCGCTGTTGAAGGCGACGCACTGTTGAAGGTGACGCACTGTTGAAGGTGACGCACTGTTGAAGGCGACGCACTGTTGAAGACGACGCACTGTTGAAGGTGACGCACTGTTGAAGGTGACGCGCTGTTGAAGACGACGCACTGTTGAAGGTGAGGCACTGTTGAAGACGACGCACTGTTGAAGGTGAGGCACTGTTGAAGGTGACGCACTGTTGAAGGCGACGCACTGTTGAAGACGACGCACTGTTGAAGGTGAGGCACTGTTGAAGACGACGCACTGTTGAAGGTGAGGCACTGTTGAAGGCGACGCACTGTTGAAGGTGAGGCACTGTTGAAGACGACGCACTGTTGAAGGTGAGGCACTGTTGAAGGTGAGGCACTGTTGAAGACGACGCACTGTTGAAGGTGAGGCGCTGTTGAAGACGACGCACTGTTGAAGGTGAGGCACTGTTGAAGGCGACGCACTGTTGAAGGTGAGGCACTGTTGAAGGTGACGCACTGTTGAAGGTGAGGCACTGTTGAAGACGACGCACTGTTGAAGGCGACGCACTGTTGAAGGTGAGGCACTGTTGAAGGTGAGGCACTGTTGAAGACGACGCACTGTTGAAGGTGAGGCACTGTTGAAGGCGACGCACTGTTGAAGGTGACGCACTGTTGAAGGCGACGCACTGTTGAAGACGACGCACTGTTGAAGGTGAGGCGCTGTTGAAGACGACGCACTGTTGAAGGTGAGGCGCTGTTGAAGGCGACGCACTGTTGAAGGTGAGGCGCTGTTGAAGACGACGCACTGTTGAAGGTGAGGCGCTGTTGAAGACGACGCAATGTTGAAGGTGAGGCGCTGTTGAAGGCGACGCACTGTTGAAGGTGAGGCGCTGTTGAAGACGACGCACTGTTGAAGGTGAGGAAGACGACGCACTGTTGAAGGTGAGGCGCTGTTGAAGACGACGCACTGTTGAAGGTGAGGCGCTGTTGAAGGCGACGCACTGTTGAAGGTGAGGCACTGTTGAAGGCGACGCACTGTTGAAGGTGTGGCACTGTTGAAGACGACGCACTGTTGAAGGCGACGCACTGTTGAAGGTGAGGCACTGTTGAAGGCGACGCACTGTTGAAGACGACGCACTGTTGAAGGTGAGGCACTGTTGAAGGCGACGCACTGTTGAAGGTGACGCACTGTTGAAGGTGAGGCTGTTGAAGACGACGCACTGTTGAAGGCGACGCACTGTTGAAGACGACGCACTGTTGAAGGTGAGGCACTGTTGAAGGCGACGCACTGTTGAAGGTGAGGCACTGTTGAAGACGACGCACTGTTGAAGGTGAGGCACTGTTGAAGGTGACGCACTGTTGAAGGCGACGCACTGTTGAAGACGCACTGTTGAAGGTGAGGCACTGTTGAAGGTGAGGCACTGTTGAAGACGACGCACTGTTGAAGGTGAGGCACTGTTGAAGGACGACGCACTGTTGAAGACGACGCACTGTTGAAGGTGAGGCACTGTTGAAGACGACGCACTGTTGAAGGTGAGGCACTGTTGAAGGCGACGCACTGTTGAAGGTGACGCACTGTTGAAGGTGACGCACTGTTGAAGGTGACGCACTGTTGAAGGTGAGGCACTGTTGAAGGCGACGCACTGTTGAAGGTGAGGCACTGTTGAAGACGACGCACTGTTGAAGGTGAGGCGCTGTTGAAGGCGACGCACTGTTGAAGGTGAGGCACTGTTGAAGGCGACGCACTGTTGAAGACGACGCACTGTTGAAGGTGACGCACTGTTGAAGGCGACGCACTGTTGAAGGTGAGGCGCTGTTGAAGACGACGCACTGTTGAAGACGACGCACTGTTGAAGGTGAGGCGCTGTTGAAGACGACGCACTGTTGAAGGTGAGGCACTGTTGAAGGTGACGCACTGTTGAAGGCGACGCACTGTTGAAGGTGAGGCGCTGTTGAAGACGACGCACTGTTGAAGGTGAGGCACTGTTGAAGACGACGCACTGTTGAAGGTGAGGCACTGTTGAAGGCGACGCACTGTTGAAGGCGACGCACTGTTGAAGGTGACGCACTGTTGAAGACGACGCACTGTTGAAGGTGAGGCACTGTTGAAGGCGACGCACTGTTGAAGGTGAGGCACTGTTGAAGGTGAGGCACTGTTGAAGGCGACGCACTGTTGAAGGTGAGGCGCTGTTGAAGACGACGCACTGTTGAAGGTGAGGCGCTGTTGAAGGCGACGCACTGTTGAAGGTGAGGCGCTGTTGAAGACGACGCACTGTTGAAGGTGAGGCACTGTTGAAGACGACGCACTGTTGAAGGTGAGGCGCTGTTGAAGACGACGCACTGTTGAAGGTGAGGCACTGTTGAAGACGACGCACTGTTGAAGGTGAGGCGCTGTTGAAGACGACGCACTGTTGAAGGTGAGGCGCTGTTGAAGACGACGCACTGTTGAAGGTGAGGCGCTGTTGAAGGCGACGCACTGTTGAAGGTGAGGCACTGTTGAAGGCGACGCACTGTTGAAGGTGAGGCGCTGTTGAAGACGACGCACTGTTGAAGGTGAGGCACTGTTGAAGGTGAGGCACTGTTGAAGGTGACGCACTGTTGAAGACGACGCACTGTTGAAGGTGTGGCACTGTTGAAGGCGACGCACTGTTGAAGACGACGCACTGTTGAAGGTGAGGCGCTGTTGAAGACGACGCACTGTTGAAGGTGAGGCGCTGTTGAAGACGACGCACTGTTGAAGGTGAGGCGCTGTTGAAGACGACGCACTGTTGAAGGTGAGGCACTGTTGAAGACGACGCACTGTTGAAGGTGAGGCGCTGTTGAAGACGACGCACTGTTGAAGGTGAGGCGCTGTTGAAGACGACGCACTGTTGAAGGTGAGGCGCTGTTGAAGGCGACGCACTGTTGAAGGTGAGGCACTGTTGAAGACGACGCACTGTTGAAGGTGAGGCGCTGTTGAAGACGACGCACTGTTGAAGGTGACGCACTGTTGAAGGTGACGCACTGTTGAAGGTGAGGCACTGTTGAAGGTGAGGCACTGTTGAAGGCGACGCACTGTTGAAGACGACGCACTGTTGAAGGTGAGGCGCTGTTGAAGACGACGCACTGTTGAAGGTGACGCACTGTTGAAGGTGAGGCACTGTTGAAGGTGACGCACTGTTGAAGACGACGCACTGTTGAAGGTGAGGCGCTGTTGAAGACGACGCACTGTTGAAGGTGAGGCGCTGTTGAAGGCGACGCACTGTTGAAGGTGAGGCACTGTTGAAGGCGACGCACTGTTGAAGACGACGCACTGTTGAAGGTGAGGCACTGTTGAAGACGACGCACTGTTGAAGGTGAGGCGCTGTTGAAGACGACGCACTGTTGAAGGTGAGGCGCTGTTGAAGACGACGCACTGTTGAAGGTGAGGCGCTGTTGAAGACGACGCACTGTTGAAGGTGAGGCGCTGTTGAAGACGACGCACTGTTGAAGGTGAGGCGCTGTTGAAGACGACGCACTGTTGAAGGTGAGGCACTGTTGAAGACGACGCACTGTTGAAGGTGACGCACTGTTGAAGACGACGCACTGTTGAAGGTGAGGCACTGTTGAAGGCGACGCACTGTTGAAGGTGAGGCACTGTTGAAGACGACGCACTGTTGAAGGTGAGGCACTGTTGAAGACGACGCACTGTTGAAGGTGACGCACTGTTGAAGGTGACGCACTGTTGAAGACGACGCACTGTTGAAGGTGAGGCACTGTTGAAGGCGACGCACTGTTGAAGACGACGCACTGTTGAAGGTGAGGCGCTGTTGAAGACGACGCACTGTTGAAGGTGAGGCACTGTTGAAGGCGACGCACTGTTGAAGGTGAGGCGCTGTTGAAGACGACGCACTGTTGAAGGTGAGGCGCTGTTGAAGACGACGCACTGTTGAAGGTGAGGCACTGTTGAAGACGACGCACTGTTGAAGGTGAGGCACTGTTGAAGACGACGCACTGTTGAAGGTGAGGCACTGTTGAAGGCGACGCACTGTTGAAGACGACGCACTGTTGAAGGCGACGCACTGTTGAAGGTGACGCACTGTTGAAGACGACGCACTGTTGAAGGTGAGGCGCTGTTGAAGACGACGCACTGTTGAAGGTGACGCACTGTTGAAGGCGACGCACTGTTGAAGACGACGCACTGTTGAAGGTGAGGCACTGTTGAAGGCGACGCACTGTTGAAGGTGAGGCGCTGTTGAAGACGACGCACTGTTGAAGACGACGCACTGTTGAAGGTGAGGCACTGTTGAAGGCGACGCACTGTTGAAGACGACGCACTGTTGAAGGTGAGGCACTGTTGAAGGCGACGCACTGTTGAAGGTGAGGCGCTGTTGAAGACGACGCACTGTTGAAGGTGAGGCACTGTTGAAGGCGACGCACTGTTGAAGGTGAGGCGCTGTTGAAGACGACGCACTGTTGAAGGTGAGGCGCTGTTGAAGACGACGCACTGTTGAAGGTGAGGCACTGTTGAAGGCGACGCACTGTTGAAGGCGACGCACTGTTGAAGGTGAGGCGCTGTTGAAGACGACGCACTGTTGAAGGTGAGGCACTGTTGAAGGCGACGCACTGTTGAAGACGACGCACTGTTGAAGGTGAGGCACTGTTGAAGACGACGCACTGTTGAAGGTGAGGCGCTGTTGAAGACGACGCACTGTTGAAGGTGAGGCACTGTTGAAGGCGACGCACTGTTGAAGACGACGCGCTGTTGAAGGAGACGCACTGTTGAAGACGACGCACTGTTGAAGGTGAGGCACTGTTGAAGACGACGCACTGTTGAAGGTGAGGCGCTGTTGAAGGCGACGCACTGTTGAAGGTGAGGCACTGTTGAAGGCGACGCACTGTTGAAGGTGAGGCGCTGTTGAAGACGACGCACTGTTGAAGGTGAGGCACTGTTGAAGACGACGCACTGTTGAAGGTGAGGCACTGTTGAAGACGACGCACTGTTGAAGGTGAGGCACTGTTGAAGGTGACGCACTGTTGAAGGTGAGGCACTGTTGAAGGCGACGCACTGTTGAAGGTGAGGCACTGTTGAAGACGACGCACTGTTGAAGGTGAGGCACTGTTGAAGGCGACGCACTGTTGAAGACGACGCACTGTTGAAGGTGAGGCGCTGTTGAAGACGACGCACTGTTGAAGGTGAGGCACTGTTGAAGGTGACGCACTGTTGAAGACGACGCACTGTTGAAGGTGAGGCACTGTTGAAGGTGACGCACTGTTGAAGGTGAGGCACTGTTGAAGACGACGCACTGTTGAAGGTGAGGCACTGTTGAAGGCGACGCACTGTTGAAGGTGAGGCACTGTTGAAGGAGACGCTGTTGAAGACGACGCACTGTTGAAGGTGAGGCGCTGTTGAAGACGACGCACTGTTGAAGGTGAGGCGCTGTTGAAGGTGACGCACTGTTGAAGGTGAGGCGTTGAAGACGACGCACTGTTGAAGACGACGCACTGTTGAAGGTGACGCACTGTTGAAGGCGACGCACTGTTGAAGACGACGCACTGTTGAAGGTGAGGCGCTGTTGAAGACGACGCACTGTTGAAGGTGAGGCACTGTTGAAGACGACGCACTGTTGAAGGTGAGGCACTGTTGAAGGCGACGCACTGTTGAAGGTGAGGCGCTGTTGAAGACGAGGCACTGTTGAAGGTGAGGCACTGTTGAAGACGACGCACTGTTGAAGGTGAGGCGCTGTTGAAGACGACGCACTGTTGAAGGTGAGGCGCTGTTGAAGACGACGCACTGTTGAAGGTGAGGCACTGTTGAAGGTGAGGCGCTGTTGAAGACGACGCACTGTTGAAGGTGAGGCACTGTTGAAGGAGACGCACTGTTGAAGGTGAGGCACTGTTGAAGACGACGCACTGTTGAAGGTGAGGCGCTGTTGAAGACGACGCACTGTTGAAGGTGAGGCACTGTTGAAGGTGACGCACTGTTGAAGACGACGCGCTGTTGAAGGTGAGGCACTGTTGAAGGCGACGCACTGTTGAAGACGACGCACTGTTGAAGGTGAGGCACTGTTGAAGACGACGCACTGTTGAAGGTGAGGCACTGTTGAAGGAGACGCACTGTTGAAGGCGACGCACTGTTGAAGACGACGCACTGTTGAAGGAGACGCACTGTTGAAGACGACGCACTGTTGAAGGTGAGGCGCTGTTGAAGACGACGCACTGTTGAAGGTGAGGCACTGTTGAAGGCGACGCACTGTTGAAGATGACGCACTGTTGAAGGCGACGCACTGTTGAAGGTGAGGCACTGTTGAAGGCGACGCACTGTTGAAGGTGAGGCGCTGTTGAAGACGACGCACTGTTGAAGGCGCTGTTGAAGACGACGCACTGTTGAAGGTGAGGCACTGTTGAAGGTGAGGCGCTGTTGAAGACGACGCAATGTTGAAGGTGTGGCACTGTTGAAGACGACGCACTGTTGAAGGTGAGGCACTCTTGAAGGCGACGCACTGTTGAAGACGACGCACTGTTGAAGGTGAGGCGCTGTTGAAGACGACGCACTGTTGAAGGTGAGGCGCTGTTGAAGGCGACGCACTGTTGAAGGTGAGGCGCTGTTGAAGACGACGCACTGTTGAAGGTGAGGCGCTGTTGAAGACGACGCACTGTTGAAGGTGAGGCACTGTTGAAGGCGACGCACTGTTGAAGGTGAGGCGCTGTTGAAGGCGACGCACTGTTGAAGGTGAGGCGCTGTTGAAGGTGACGCACTGTTGAAGGTGACGCACTGTTGAAGACGACGCACTGTTGAAGGTGAGGCGCTGTTGAAGACGACGCACTGTTGAAGGTGAGGCACTGTTGAAGGCGACGCACTGTTGAAGGCGACGCACTGTTGAAGGTGACGCACTGTTGAAGACGACGCACTGTTGAAGGTGAGGCGCTGTTGAAGACGACGCACTGTTGAAGGTGAGGCACTGTTGAAGGCGACGCACTGTTGAAGACGACGCACTGTTGAAGGTGAGGCGCTGTTGAAGACGACGCACTGTTGAAGGTGAGGCACTGTTGAAGGCGACGCACTGTTGAAGACGACGCACTGTTGAAGGTGAGGCACTGTTGAAGGCGACGCACTGTTGAAGGTGAGGCGCTGTTGAAGACGACGCACTGTTGAAGGTGAGGCACTGTTGAAGGCGACGCACTGTTGAAGGTGAGGCGCTGTTGAAGACGACGCACTGTTGAAGGTGAGGCGCTGTTGAAGGTGACGCACTGTTGAAGGTGAGGCACTGTTGAAGACGACGCACTGTTGAAGGTGAGGCACTGTTGAAGGCGACGCACTGTTGAAGGTGAGGCGCTGTTGAAGGCGACGCACTGTTGAAGGTGAGGCGCTGTTGAAGACGACGCACTGTTGAAGGTGAGGCACTGTTGAAGGTGAGGCACTGTTGAAGACGACGCACTGTTGAAGACGACGCACTGTTGAAGGTGAGGCGCTGTTGAAGACGACGCACTGTTGAAGGTGAGGCACTGTTGAAGGCGACGCACTGTTGAAGACGACGCACTGTTGAAGGTGAGGCGCTGTTGAAGACGACGCACTGTTGAAGGTGAGGCACTGTTGAAGGCGACGCACTGTTGAAGACGACGCACTGTTGAAGGTGAGGCACTGTTGAAGACGACGCACTGTTGAAGGTGAGGCGCTGTTGAAGACGACGCACTGTTGAAGGTGAGGCACTGTTGAAGGCGACGCACTGTTGAAGACGACGCACTGTTGAAGGTGAGGCGCTGTTGAAGACGACGCACTGTTGAAGGTGAGGCACTGTTGAAGGCGACGCACTGTTGAAGGTGAGGCGCTGTTGAAGGCGACGCACTGTTGAAGGTGAGGCGCTGTTGAAGACGACGCACTGTTGAAGGTGAGGCACTGTTGAAGGCGACGCACTGTTGAAGGTGAGGCGCTGTTGAAGACGACGCACTGTTGAAGGTGAGGCACTGTTGAAGGTGAGGCACTGTTGAAGGTGACGCACTGTTGAAGACGACGCACTGTTGAAGGTGAGGCGCTGTTGAAGACGACGCACTGTTGAAGGTGAGGCGCTGTTGAAGGAGACGCACTGTTGAAGGTGAGGCGCTGTTGAAGGTGACGCACTGTTGAAGACGACGCACTGTTGAAGGTGAGGCGCTGTTGAAGACGACGCACTGTTGAAGGTGAGGCGCTGTTGAAGACGACGCACTGTTGAAGGAGACGCACTGTTGAAGACGACGCACTGTTGAAGGTGAGGCACTGTTGAAGGTGACGCGCTGTTGAAGACGACGCACTGTTGAAGGTGAGGCGCTGTTGAAGACGACGCACTGTTGAAGGTGACGCACTGTTGAAGGTGAGGCACTGTTGAAGGCGACGCACTGTTGAAGGTGTGGCACTGTTGAAGACGACGCACTGTTGAAGACGACGCACTGTTGAAGGTGAGGCGCTGTTGAAGACGACGCACTGTTGAAGGTGAGGCGCTGTTGAAGGCGACGCACTGTTGAAGGTGAGGCACTGTTGAAGACGACGCACTGTTGAAGGTGACGCACTGTTGAAGGTGAGGCGCTGTTGAAGGAGACGCACTGTTGAAGACGACGCACTGTTGAAGGTGAGGCGCTGTTGAAGACGACGCACTGTTGAAGGTGAGGCACTGTTGAAGACGACGCACTGTTGAAGGTGAGGCGCTGTTGAAGACGACGCACTGTTGAAGGTGAGGCGCTGTTGAAGACGACGCACTGTTGAAGGCAGGCACTGTTGAAGGAGACGCACTGTTGAAGACGACGCACTGTTGAAGGTGAGGCACTGTTGAAGACGACGCACTGTTGAAGGTGAGGCGCTGTTGAAGGTGACGCACTGTTGAAGGTGAGGCACTGTTGAAGACGACGCACTGTTGAAGGTGAGGCGCTGTTGAAGACGACGCACTGTTGAAGGTGAGGCACTGTTGAAGGCGACGCACTGTTGAAGGTGAGGCGCTGTTGAAGACGACGCACTGTTGAAGGTGACGCACTGTTGAAGGTGAGGCACTGTTGAAGACGACGCACTGTTGAAGACGACGCACTGTTGAAGGTGAGGCGCTGTTGAAGACGACGCACTGTTGAAGGTGAGGCACTGTTGAAGGCGACGCACTGTTGAAGACGACGCACTGTTGAAGGTGAGGCACTGTTGAAGACGACGCACTGTTGAAGGTGAGGCACTGTTGAAGGTGACGCACTGTTGAAGGCGACGCACTGTTGAAGACGACGCACTGTTGAAGACGACGCACTGTTGAAGGTGAGGCACTGTTGAAGACGACGCACTGTTGAAGGTGAGGCACTGTTGAAGGCGACGCACTGTTGAAGACGACGCACTGTTGAAGGTGAGGCGCTGTTGAAGACGACGCACTGTTGAAGGTGAGGCACTGTTGAAGGCGACGCACTGTTGAAGGTGAGGCGCTGTTGAAGGCGACGCACTGTTGAAGGTGAGGCGCTGTTGAAGACGACGCACTGTTGAAGGTGAGGCACTGTTGAAGGTGTTGAAGGCACGCACTGTTGAAGACGACGCACTGTTGAAGGTGAGGCGCTGTTGAAGACGACGCACTGTTGAAGGTGAGGCGCTGTTGAAGGAGACGCACTGTTGAAGGTGAGGCGCTGTTGAAGGTGACGCACTGTTGAAGGTGACGCACTGTTGAAGGTGAGGCACTGTTGAAGACGACGCACTGTTGAAGAGAGGCACTGTTGAAGGTGAGGCGCTGTTGAAGACGACGCACTGTTGAAGGTGAGGCACTGTTGAAGGCGACGCACTGTTGAAGACGACGCACTGTTGAAGGTGAGGCGCTGTTGAAGACGACGCACTGTTGAAGGTGAGGCGCTGTTGAAGGCGACGCACTGTTGAAGACGGTGAGGCACTGTTGAAGACGACGCACTGTTGAAGACGACGCACTGTTGAAGGTGAGGCACTGTTGAAGACGACGCACTGTTGAAGGTGAGGCACTGTTGAAGGCGACGCACTGTTGAAGGTGACGCACTGTTGAAGGTGAGGCACTGTTGAAGGACGCACTGTTGGTGAGGCTGTTGAAGACGACGCACTGTTGAAGGTGAGGCGCTGTTGAAGACGACGCACTGTTGAAGGTGAGGCGCTGTTGAAGACGACGCACTGTTGAAGGTGAGGCGCTGTTGAAGACGACGCACTGTTGAAGGTGAGGCGCTGTTGAAGGAGACGCACTGTTGAAGGTGTGGCACTGTTGAAGGCGACGCACTGTTGAAGGCGACGCACTGTTGAAGACGACGCACTGTTGAAGGTGAGGCGCTGTTGAGGACGACGCACTGTTGAAGGTGAGGCGCTGTTGAAGGACGACGCACTGTTGAAGGTGAGGCGCTGTTGAAGGCGAGTTGAACTGTTGAAGACGACGCACTGTTGAAGGTGAGGCGCTGTTGAAGACGACGCACTGTTGAAGGTGAGGCGCTGTTGAAGACGACGCACTGTTGAAGGTGAGGCACTGTTGAAGGCGACGCACTGTTGAAGATGAGGCGCTGTTGAAGGCGACGCACTGTTGAAGACGACGCACTGTTGAAGGTGAGGCGCTGTTGAAGACGACGCACTGTTGAAGGTGAGGCGCTGTTGAAGGCGACGCACTGTTGAAGGTGACGCACTGTTGAAGACGACGCACTGTTGAAGGTGAGGCGCTGTTGAAGACGACGCACTGTTGAAGGTGAGGCGCTGTTGAAGACGACGCACTGTTGAAGGTGAGGCGCTGTTGAAGGAGACGCACTGTTGAAGGTGAGGCGCTGTTGAAGACGACGCACTGTTGAAGACGACGCACTGTTGAAGGTGAGGCACTGTTGAAGAGACGCACGCTGTTGAAGGCGACGCACTGTTGAAGGTGAGGCACTGTTGAAGGCGACGCACTGTTGAAGGTGACGCACTGTTGAAGGTGAGGCGCTGTTGAAGACGACGCACTGTTGAAGGTGAGGCGCTGTTGAAGGCGACGCACTGTTGAAGGTGAGGCGCTGTTGAAGACGACGCACTGTTGAAGAGACGCACTGTTGAAGGTGAGGCGCTGTTGAAGGCGACGCACTGTTGAAGGTGACTGTTGCACTGTTGAAGGCGACGCACTGTTGAAGACGACGCACTGTTGAAGGTGAGGCGCTGTTGAAGACGACGCACTGTTGAAGGTGAGGCACTGTTGAAGGCGACGCACTGTTGAAGGTGAGGCGCTGTTGAAGGCGACGCACTGTTGAAGGTGAGGCACTGTTGAAGGCGACGCACTGTTGAAGGTGAGGCACTGTTGAAGGCGACGCACTGTTGAAGGTGAGGCGCTGTTGAAGACGACGCACTGTTGAAGGTGAGGCACTGTTGAAGGCGACGCACTGTTGAAGGTGAGGCGCTGTTGAAGACGACGCACTGTTGAAGGCGACGCACTGTTGAAGGTGAGGCACTGTTGAAGGTGACGCACTGTTGAAGACGACGCACTGTTGAAGGTGAGGCGCTGTTGAAGACGACGCACTGTTGAAGGTGACGCGCTGTTGAAGGTGAGGCGCTGTTGAAGACGACGCACTGTTGAAGGTGAGGCACTGTTGAAGACGACGCACTGTTGAAGGTGAGGCGCTGTTGAAGGACGACGCACTGTTGAAGGTGAGGCGCTGTTGAAGACGACGCACTGTTGAAGGCGACGCACTGTTGAAGGTGAGGCACTGTTGAAGACGACGCACTGTTGAAGACGACGCACTGTTGAAGGTGAGGCGCTGTTGAAGACGACGCACTGTTGAAGGTGAGGCACTGTTGAAGGCGACGCACTGTTGAAGGTGAGGCGCTGTTGAAGACGACGCACTGTTGAAGGTGAGCGCTGTTGAAGGCGACGCACTGTTGAAGGTGAGGCACTGTTGAAGGAGACGCACTGTTGAAGACGACGCACTGTTGAAGGTGACGCACTGTTGAAGACGACGCACTGTTGAAGGTGAGGCGCTGTTGAAGAGACGCACTGTTGAAGGTGAGGCACTGTTGAAGGCGACGCACTGTTGAAGGTGAGGCACTGTTGAAGGCGAAGCACTGTTGAAGACGACGCACTGTTGAAGGTGAGGCGCTGTTGAAGACGACGCACTGTTGAAGGTGAGGCGCTGTTGAAGACGACGCACTGTTGAAGGTGAGGCGCTGTTGAAGGACGCACTGTTGAAGGTGAGGCACTGTTGAAGACGACGCACTGTTGAAGGTGAGGCGCTGTTGAAGACGACGCACTGTTGAAGGTGAGGCGCTGTTGAAGGAGACGCACTGTTGAAGGTGAGGCGCTGTTGAAGACGAGGCACTGTTGAAGGTGAGGCACTGTTGAAGGTGAGGCGATGTTGAAGACGACGCACTGTTGAAGGTGAGGACTGTTGAAGGCGACGCACTGTTGAAGGTGAGGCGCTGTTGAAGGTGACACTGTTGAAGGTGAGGCACTGTTGAAGGTGAGGCGCTGTTGAAGACGACGCACTGTTGAAGGTGAGGCACTGTTGAAGGAGACGCACTGTTGAAGGTGAGGCGCTGTTGAAGACGACGCACTGTTGAAGGTGAGGCGCTGTTGAAGACGACGCACTGTTGAAGGTGAGGCACTGTTGAAGACGACGCACTGTTGAAGGTGAGGCGCTGTTGAGGACGACGCACTGTTGAAGTTGAGGCGCTGTTGAAGGCGACGCGCTGTTGAAAGTGTGGCACTGTTGAAGGCGACGCACTGTTGAAGGTGAGGCACTGTTGAAGGCGCACTGTTGAAGACGACGCACTGTTGAAGGTGAGGCGCTGTTGAAGACGACGCACTGTTGAAGGTGAGGCGCTGTTGAAGACGACGCACTGTTGAAGGTGAGGCGCTGTTGAAGGCGACGCACTGTTGAAGGCGACGCACTGTTGAAGACGACGCACTGTTGAAGGTGAGGCGCTGTTGAAGACGACGCACTGTTGAAGGTGAGGCGCTGTTGAAGGCGACGCACTGTTGAAGGTGAGGCGCTGTTGAAGACGACGCACTGTTGAAGACGACGCACTGTTGAAGGTGAGGCGCTGTTGAAGGCGACGCACTGTTGAAGGTGAGGCACTGTTGAAGGCGACGCACTGTTGAAGGTGAGGCACTGTTGAAGGCGACGCACTGTTGAAGACGACGCACTGTTGAAGGTGAGGCGCTGTTGAAGACGACGCACTGTTGAAGGTGAGGCACTGTTGAAGGCGACGCACTGTTGAAGGTGAGGCGCTGTTGAACGACGCACTGTTGAAGGTGAGGCGCTGTTGAAGACGACGCACTGTTGAAGGTGAGGCACTGTTGAAGGCGACGCACTGTTGAAGGTGAGGCGCTGTTGAAGACGACGCACTGTTGAAGGTGAGGCGCTGTTGAAGGCGACGCACTGTTGAAGGTGAGGCGCTGTTGAAGACGACGCACTGTTGAAGGTGACGCACTGTTGAAGGTGAGGCGCTGTTGACGACGCACTGTTGAAGGTGAGGCGCTGTTGAAGACGACGCACTGTTGAAGGTGAGGCACTGTTGAAGACGACGCACTGTTGAAGGCGACGCACTGTTGAAGGTGAGGCGCACTGTTGAAGGTGACGCGCTGTTGAAGACGACGCACTGTTGAAGGTGAGGCGCTGTTGAAGACGACGCACTGTTGAAGGTGAGGCGCTGTTGAAGGCGACGCACTGTTGAAGGTGAGGCGCTGTTGAAGACGACGCACTGTTGAAGACGA
The DNA here is from genome assembly GCA_037389465.1 of Baylisascaris procyonis. Lineage (NCBI taxonomy): Eukaryota > Metazoa > Nematoda > Chromadorea > Rhabditida > Ascarididae > Baylisascaris > Baylisascaris procyonis. Next base: position 207,228 of record JAZARR010000274.1, read on the forward strand.
CGCACTGTTGAAGGCGACGCACTGTTGAAGGTGTTGAAGGCGACGCACTGTTGAAGGTGAGGCACTGTTGAAGGCGACGCACTGTTGAAGGCGACGCACTGTTGAAGGTGAGGCGCTGTTGAAGACGACGCACTGTTGAAGGTGAGGCACTGTTGAAGGCGACGCACTGTTGAAGGTGAGGCGCTGTTGAAGACGACGCACTGTTGAAGGCGACGCACTGTTGAAGGTGAGGCACTGTTGAAGACGACGCACTGTTGAAGGTGAGGCACTGTTGAAGACGACGCACTGTTGAAGGTGAGGCGCTGTTGAAGGCGACGCACTGTTGAAGGTGAGGCACTGTTGAAGACGACGCACTGTTGAAGGTGAGGCACTGTTGAAGGCGACGCACTGTTGAAGGTGAGGCGCTGTTGAAGGCGACGCACTGTTGAAGGTGAGGCACTGTTGAAGGCGACGCACTGTTGAAGACGACGCACTGTTGAAGGTGAGGCGCTGTTGAAGACGACGCACTGTTGAAGGTGAGGCGCTGTTGAAGGCGACGCACTGTTGAAGGTGAGGCACTGTTGAAGGCGACGCACTGTTGAAGGTGAGGCGCTGTTGAAGACGACGCACTGTTGAAGGTGAGGCACTGTTGAAGGTGACGCACTGTTGAAGGAGACGCACTGTTGAAGGTGAGGCACTGTTGAAGGTGAGGCGCTGTTGAAGACGACGCACTGTTGAAGGTGAGGCACTGTTGAAGGCGACGCACTGTTGAAGGTGAGGCACTGTTGAAGACGACGCACTGTTGAAGGTGAGGCACTGTTGAAGGTGAGGCACTGTTGAAGGCGACGCACTGTTGAAGGTGAGGCACTGTTGAAGACGACGCACTGTTGAAGGGAGGCGCACTGTTGAAGGTGGCACTGTTGAAGGCGACGCACTGTTGAAGGCGACGCACTGTTGAAGGTGAGGCGCTGTTGAAGACGACGCACTGTTGAAGGTGAGGCGCTGTTGAAGACGACGCACTGTTGAAGGTGAGGCGCTGTTGAAGGAGACGCACTGTTGAAGGTGAGGCACTGTTGAAGACGACGCACTGTTGAAGACGACGCACTGTTGAAGGTGAGGCGCTGTTGAAGAGACGCACTGTTGAAGGCGACGCACTGTTGAAGCGTGCACTGTTGAAGGTGAGGCACTGTTGAAGGCGACGCACTGTTGAAGGCGACGCACTGTTGAAGACGACGCACTGTTGAAGACGACGCACTGTTGAAGGTGTGGCACTGTTGAAGGCGACGCACTGTTGAAGGTGAGGCGCTGTTGAAGGCGACGCACTGTTGAAGGTGAGGCACTGTTGAAGGCGACGCACTGTTGAAGACGACGCACTGTTGAAGGTGAGGCGCTGTTGAAGACGACGCACTGTTGAAGGTGAGGCACTGTTGAAGGCGACGCACTGTTGAAGGTGAGGCGCTGTTGAAGACGACGCACTGTTGAAGGTGAGGCACTGTTGAAGGCGACGCACTGTTGAAGCGACGCACTGTTGAAGGTGACGCACTGTTGAAGGAGACGCACTGTTGAAGGCGACGCACTGTTGAAGGTGAGGCGCTGTTGAAGACGACGCACTGTTGAAGGTGAGGCGCTGTTGAAGGCGACGCACTGTTGAAGGTGAGGCGCTGTTGAAGACGACGCACTGTTGAAGGTGAGGCGCTGTTGAAGACGACGGTGAGGCACTGTTGAAGGCGACGCACTGTTGAAGGTGAGGCGCTGTTGAAGACGACGCACTGTTGAAGGCGAGGCACTGTTGAAGGCGACGCACTGCTGAAGGTGAGGCACTGTTGAAGGCGACGCACTGTTGAAGGTGACGCACTGTTGAAGACGACGCACTGTTGAAGGCGACGCACTGTTGAAGACGACGCACTGTTGAAGGTGAGGCGCTGTTGAAGTCGACGCACTGTTGAAGGTGAGGCGCTGTTGAAGACGACGCACTGTTGAAGGTGAGGCGCTGTTGAAGACGACGCACTGTTGAAGGTGAGGCGCTGTTGAAGACGACGCACTGTTGAAGGTGAGGCGCTGTTGAAGGACGACGCACTGTTGAAGGTGAGGCACTGTTGAAGGAGACGCACTGTTGAAGGTGAGGCACTGTTGAAGGCGACGCACTGTTGAAGGCGACGCACTGTTGAAGGTGACGCACTGTTGAAGACGACGCACTGTTGAAGTGAGGCACTGTTGAAGGCGACGCACTGTTGAAGGTGAGGCACTGTTGAAGGCGACGCACTGTTGAAGACGACGCACTGTTGAAGGTGAGGCGCTGTTGAAGACGACGCACTGTTGAAGGTGAGGCACTGTTGAAGGCGACGCACTGTTGAAGGAGGCTGAAGGCGACGCACTGTTGAAGACGACGCACTGTTGAAGGTGAGGCGCTGTTGAAGGCGACGCACTGTTGAAGGTGAGGCGCTGTTGAAGACGACGCACTGTTGAAGGTGAGGCACTGTTGAAGGAGACGCACTGTTGAAGGTGAGGCGCTGTTGAAGACGACGCACTGTTGAAGGTGAGGCGCTGTTGAAGACGACGCAATGTTGAAGGTGAGGCGCTGTTGAAGGAGACGCACTGTTGAAGGTGACGCTGCTGTTGAAGACGACGCACTGTTGAAGGTGAGGCGCTGTTGAAGACGACGCACTGTTGAAGGTGAGGCGCTGTTGAAGGCGACGCACTGTTGAAGGCGACGCACTGTTGAAGACGACGCACTGTTGAAGGTGAGGCGCTGTTGAAGACGACGCACTGTTGAAGGCGACGCACTGTTGAAGGTGTGGCACTGTTGAAGGCGACGCACTGTTGAAGACGACGCACTGTTGAAGGTGAGGCGCTGTTGAAGACGACGCACTGTTGAAGGTGAGGCGCTGTTGAAGACGACGCACTGTTGAAGGTGAGGCGACTGTTGAAGAGACGCACTGTTGAAGGTGAGGCGCTGTTGAAGACGACGCACTGTTGAAGGTGAGGCACTGTTGAAGGTGAGGCGCTGTTGAAGGCGACGCACTGTTGAAGGTGAGGCACTGTTGAAGGTGAGGCGCTGTTGAAGACGACGCAATGTTGAAGGTGTGGCACTGTTGAAGACGACGCACTGTTGAAGGTGAGGCGCTGTTGAAGGCGACGCACTGTTGAAGGTGAGGCGCTGTTGAAGACGACGCACTGTTGAAGACGACGCACTGTTGAAGGTGAGGCGCTGTTGAAGACGACGCACTGTTGAAGGTGTTGAAGTGTGGCACTGTTGAAGGCGACGCACTGTTGAAGACGACGCACTGTTGAAGGTGAGGCACTGTTGAGGACGACGCTGTTGAAGGTGAGGCACTGTTGAAGACGACGCACTGTTGAAGGTGAGGCACTGTTGAAGGCGACGCACTGCGACACTGTTGAAGGTGAGGCACTGTTGAAGGCGACGCACTGTTGAAGACGACGCACTGTTGAAGGTGAGGCGCTGTTGAAGACGACGCACTGTTGAAGGTGAGGCACTGTTGAAGGCGACGCACTGTTGAAGGTGAGGCACTGTTGAAGGTGAGGCACTGTTGAAGACGACGCACTGTTGAAGGTGAGGCACTGTTGAAGGTGACGCACTGTTGAAGACGACGCACTGTTGAAGGTGAGGCACTGTTGAAGGAGACGCACTGTTGAAGGCGACGCACTGTTGAAGACGACGCACTGTTGAAGGTGAGGCACTGTTGAAGACGACGCACTGTTGAAGGCGACGGCGCACTGTTGAAGGTGACGACGCACTGTTGAAGGCGACGCACTGTTGAAGAGACGCACTGTTGAAGGTGAGGCGCTGTTGAGGACGACGCACTGTTGAAGGTGAGGCACTGTTGAAGGCGACGCACTGTTGAAGGCGACGCACTGTTGAAGACGACGCACTGTTGAAGGTGAGGCGCTGTTGAAGACGACGCACTGTTGAAGGTGAGGCACTGTTGAAGACGACGCACTGTTGAAGGTGAGGCACTGTTGAAGGTGACGCACTGTTGAAGGACGACGCACTGTTGAAGGTGAGGCACTGTTGAAGGCGACGTTGTTGAAGACGACGCACTGTTGAAGGTGAGGCGCTGTTGAAGACGACGCACCGTTGAAGGTGAGGCACTGTTGAAGGCGACGCACCTGTTGAAGGTGAGGCACTGTTGAAGGCGACGCACTGTTGAAGAGACGCACTGTTGAAGGTGAGGCGCTGTTGAAGACGACGCACTGTTGAAGGCGACGCACTGTTGAAGGTGAGGCACTGTTGAAGGCGACGCACTGTTGAAGTGAGGCACTGTTGAAGGTGACGCACTGTTGAAGACGACGCACTGTTGAAGGTGAGGCGCTGTTGAAGACGACGCACTGTTGAAGGTGTGAGGCGCTGAAGGCGACGCACTGTTGGCTGTGAGGCGCTGTTGAAGGCGACGCACTGTTGAAGACGACGCACTGTTGAACGTGACTGCTGAAGACGACGCACTGTTGAAGGCGACGCACTGTTGAAGGTGTGGCACTGCTGAAGACGACGCACTGTTGAAGGCGACGCACTGTTGAAGGTGAGGCGCTGTTGAAGACGACGCACTGTTGAAGGAGGCACTGTTGAAGGCGACGCACTGTTGAAGGTGACGCAGCTGTTGAAGGCGACGCACTGTTGAAGGTGAGGCACTGTTGAAGACGACGCACTGTTGAAGGTGAGGCACTGTTGAAGACGACGCACTAGGTGAGGCGCTGTTGAAGGCGACGCACTGTTGAAGGTGAGGCTCTGTTGAAGGTGACGCACTGTTGAAGACGACGACTGTTGAAGGTGAGGCGCTGTTGAAGACGACTGTTGAATTGAAGGCGACGCACTGTTGAAGACGACGCACCGTTGAAGGTGAGGCGCTGTTGAAGACGACGCACTGTTGAAGGTGTTGGTACTGTTGAAGACGACGCACTGTTGAAGGTGAGGCGCTGTTGAAGGAGACGCACTGTTGAAGGTGAGGCGCTGTTGAAGGCGACGCACTGTTGAAGACGACGCACTGTTGAAGGTGAGGCGCTGTTGAAGACGACGCACTGTTGAAGGTGAGGCACTGTTGAAGGCGACGCACTGTTGAAGGTGAGGCACCGTTGAAGACGACGCACTGTTGAAGGTGAGGCGCTGTTGAAGGAGACGCCGTTGAAGGTGAGGCACTGTTGAAGGCGACGTACCTGTTGAAGGTGAGGCACTGTTGAAGGCGACGCACTGTTGAAGGCGACGCACTGTTGAAGGTGAGGCGCTGTTGAAGACGACGCACTGTTGAAGGTGAGGCGCTGTTGAAGACGACGCACTGTTGAAGGTGAGGCGCTGTTGAAGACGACGCACTGTTGAAGGTGAGGCGCTGTTGAAGGTGACGCACTGTTGAAGACGACGCACTGTTGAAGGTGAGGCGCTGTTGAAGACGACGCACTGTTGAAGGTGAGGCGCTGTTGAAGACGACGCACTGTTGAAGGTGAGGCGCTGTTGAAGACGACGCACTGTTGAAGGTGAGGCGCTGTTGAAGGACGACGCACTGTTGAAGGTGAGGCACTGTTGAAGGCGACGCACTGTTGAAGGCGAGGCACTGTTGAAGGCGACGCACTGTTGAAGACGACGCACTGTTGAAGGTGAGGTATGCCTGAAGACGACGCACTGTTGAAGGCGACGCACTGTTGAAGGTGTTGCACTGTTGAAGGTGACGCGCTGTTGAAGACGACGCACTGTTGAAGGTGAGGCGCTGTTGAAGACGACGCACTGTTGAAGGTGAGGCACTGTTGAAGGCGACGCACTGTTGAAGGTGAGGCACTGTTGAAGACGACGCACTGTTGAAGGTGAGGCACTGTTGAAGGTGAGGCACTGTTGAAGGCGACGCACTGTTGAAGGCGACGCACTGTTGAAGGTGAGGCGCTGTTGAAGACGACGCACTGTTGAAGGTGAGGCGCTGTTGAAGGACGACGCACTGTTGAAGGTGTGGCGCTGTTGAAGGAGACGCACTGTTGAAGACGACGCACTGTTGAAGGTGAGGCGCTGTTGAAGACGACGCACTGTTGAAGGTGAGGCGCTGTTGAAGACGACGCACTGTTGAAGGTGAGGCACTGTTGAAGGCGACGCACTGTTGAAGGTGAGGCACTGTTGAAGGTGACGCACTGTTGAAGACGACGCACTGTTGAAGGCGACGCACTGTTGAAGACGACGCGCTGTTGAAGGCGACGCACTGTTGAAGGTGAGGCACTGTTGAAGGCGACGCACTGTTGAAGGTGAGGCGCTGTTGAAGGTGACGCACTGTTGAAGGTGAGACGCTGTTGAAGACGACGCACTGTTGAAGACGACGCACTGTTGAAGGTGACGCCGTTGAAGGCGACGCACTGTTGAAGGTGAGGCGCTGTTGAAGACGACGCACTGTTGAAGGTGAGGCGCTGTTGAAGGACGACGCACTGTTGAAGGTGAGGCACTGTTGAAGACGACGCACTGTTGAAGGTGAGGCACTGTTGAAGGCGACGCACTGTTGAAGGTGAGGCGCTGTTGAAGACGACGCACTGTTGAAGGTGAGGCGCTGTTGAAGGCGACGCACTGTTGAAGACGACGCACTGTTGAAGAGACGCACTGTTGAAGGCGACGCACTGTTGAAGGCGACGCACTGTTGAAGGTGTGGCACTGTTGAAGGCGACGCACTGTTGAAGACGACGCACTGTTGAAGGTGAGGCGCTGTTGAAGACGACGCACTGTTGAAGGTGAGGCGCTGTTGAAGACGCACTGTTGAAGGTGAGCACTGTTGAAGGTGAGGCGCTGTTGAAGACGACGCACTGTTGAAGGCGGCGCACTGTTGAAGGTGAGGCACTGTTGAAGGTGAGGCACTGTTGAAGACGACGCACTGTTGAAGGTGAGGCACTGTTGAAGGCGACGCACTGTTGAAGGTGACGCACTGTTGAAGGTGACGTGGCCTGTTGAAGACGACGCACTGTTGAAGGTGAGGCGCTGTTGAAGACGACGCACTGTTGAAGGTGAGGCGCTGTTGAAGACGACGCACTGTTGAAGGTGAGGCGCTGTTGAAGGCGACGCACTGTTGAAGGTGACGCACTGTTGAAGGTGAGGCACTGTTGAAGACGAGGCACTGTTGAAGAGACGCACTGTTGAAGGTGAGGCGCTGTTGAAGACGACGCACTGTTGAAGGTGAGGCACTGTTGAAGGCGACGCACTGTTGAAGGTGACGCACTGTTGAAGACGACGCACTGTTGAAGGTGAGGCGCTGTTGAAGACGACGCACTGTTGAAGGTGTGGCACTGTTGAAGGTGACGCACTGTTGAAGGCGACGCACCGTTGAAGACGACGCACTGTTGAAGGTGAGGCGCTGTTGAGGACGACGCACTGTTGAAGGTGAGGCACTGTTGAAGGCGACGCACTGTTGAAGGTGAGGCACTGTTGAAGGCGACGCACTGTTGAAGACGACGCACTGTTGAAGGTGTGGCACTGTTGAAGGCGACGCACTGTTGAAGGACGACGCACTGTTGAAGGTGAGGCGCTGTTGAAGACGACGCACTGTTGAAGGTGAGGCACTGTTGAAGGTGACGCACTGTTGAAGGCGACGCACTGTTGAAGACGACGCACTGTTGAAGGTGAGGCGCTGTTGAGGACGACGCACTGTTGAAGGTGAGGCGCTGTTGAAGG